>JAABKJ010007545.1:34314248-34404476 GCA_011634705.1 Andricus grossulariae | reverse complement strand
TGCTGATCTGTATTATGATTGGAATACTCAGGAATTCAGGGCGGGATTTGGAGATCAAAATTTAGTTCCAACTAGCGAAGACTGTCTAAGATACCAAATTACAGACGACGAGCTTTCTATTGATAACCAGCACATGAGGTACTTCAAATTAAAGTTTGGACAGATTATGGGACTTCAGCTGCTACACTGAGTGTGAAACAAGAAGCAAAAAGAACGTCAGAAGGACCATGTTTCTGTTAGGCGAGGTGACAGAAACTTGATTAACATAATAAAGGTTACTGCTCTGATGTACTTAGAACGCCATAAGGACTTTAGTGGTAGGAAGAAAAATCCCACGTGAAGCCGCGCATAAAATTTAATGCAATAACCGTATTTGATATTGTCGTTGCTACGAAAAAACAGTAGCTTTGATGAAAAAACGAAATAATGTAGTAAATTTTTTCAAAATCAATATTCAAATATTAATAATCAAAATCTTAGAATATGAAATTCTCGTTATTCGAAAAAAATATATTCGTATGCACACTTTGTACATTCAACATTTTTTTACCAACATTAGGTAATGCTTACACTAATCGCACATCAATCAACTCTTAAAAACTCAATAACGACTCTAATCTTGAATATTCTCATATATGCTACTTCGTGGAGAATCGAAATAAACTATGTATAATTTATCATTTTTTGATATATATGTCCACGTTTTGTAATTGAAAACCATATTTAAATAGATAAATTTATAATTTTCAGTTTTCTCCACTTCATGCGCTTGAAAGTGGTAATCAAACGTTACAGTCCGAATCAGTTGAACATGTAATTAAAAATCTTTCGTGCTTAGAACTTCGAATTTCGAAGAATTCTTAAAAATATCGGAAATTTTCGCAAAGGAAGGAATATTGTTGGCAATTTCGAGTAATATGGTAACATTATTTACTAGTGCAGCGCCGTTTACATCCATGGGTTTGACTTTAATGTATTTCAAGCTCTTGTATTCTATTTTGGCAGCGCAAGATATTCGAAATTTCGAATGACTAATGCAAGGGAGCGTGAATGCTTGCTGTTGCAGAAAATAATCACTTTGTGCAAGTTGGCTTTTCACTGCTAGACTTAAACACAATTTAATGAGATTGCAAGTGACGTTGCTATATTTTTGAAAGGTAAATGCTTTGCTTCGTACCTCATTCACAAAAAATTGACCATTGAACCCATTTCCTTCAAAATTGCAGGGTAATGCGTCAGAAAATGTTTTTGGGAAATAATGGTCCCAACAATTCGATACAAAATTTAAGATGAGATTCGACACGCTTTGAAAAACATTGTGGCGTTAAATGTGAGCATTTAAGATTCTATCATCTAGAGAGTTTTGTTTTTTAGATTAGTTTCGTATATTAAGGGTGGTCAATTGCCGGAATGAATGAAGTTGAAGAAAGCCAAACGATGATTCAGAGTTTCGAGAACGAAGTAACTTGCTATTTTAATACAATGCTGCACACGATGAAACATTTTGATTGGGCAAATATACACAAACTTAATTAATACCCTTTTTCTAAATTTTTTCAATTTAACGTATTTTTCGTAATTTTCTTCATTTCTCAAATAATCTTGTCTCTCCGATCAAAGTAATTTTGCTTCTGATCTATGAACTCTGCACAATCTGCATAAATAATTAGCCGCGAAACCTTGGGTGAAACATAAAATACTAATCACTCCTAAATTGTCACCTAGATTGGCGACCACTTTGATGCATACTACAATTCGTCCATAATCTTTCAATTTCAACGTTACGCCTTCTGAGTAAATTGATTTCATTAAAATTTCGTTTGAAATCTCTGAAGAGATTAGTCATGTTGATGTTTTGCTTGTTCAAAGATACTGCTTTTGGCTCTTTTGATTCGTTATTTGTAATGTTTTGTGAATCTAAAAAAGTATCATTGATGTAAATTTCGGCTTTTTATATCTGCTCAATAGCATCATTTTCTTTCGTAATGTTTGAAGCATCTGTATGTATACTTTTACGTTCATTTTTTTGATATGCTTCAAGGTTTTCTTTGCTAGAAAATAATTTCAAGCAGTTCTCAAAGTTGCACTTAAAACTTGTTAAGTTTGCATCTCTTACGTTGTAGTTAAAATCCATGTGCATGTAATAAATGCATTGTGAAAAATTTTCTTTGTACACATCGCACCAGATTCCCGTAATTTTCAGAAGTAATATTTCCAGAAGCAGAAATCTTCTTCAAATTGAATACTGTTGATAGTAATACATAGTCTCTCATAAAATACAGCAAGTCAAGAATGCATGTATTCGCTTCTTCTTGTATTACCATAAACCATATGGTATAGAAGTTGATCTATATTATACGTTTTTATAACAGTGGTTTCTCTTTCATTTTACACATTATATCGATCCTTTCCTGAATATCAAAAATTGTTTTGTGATTGTCTTGCATATAATGAACCGAAATATTTATGGGAAGTTATTCGTGTATGCTTTTCCGAACTAGAAACGCATCAGGACTAATTTTTTTAAGATTTCGGAAAGTCGTTACCGTAAATATGTTGTATAAATTCCCAAACAGGTTCACTGTCATTCAGGTGCACCGCATTGAGCGCTAAAAATAATTTTGAGCAGCGATCAACAGCATCCAAAAGGGTTGGAGATTCGTATCGACTTTCGTTGATCGCAACGTAAGCCGCCGTCACATTCTCGATCATCCCAATTGCTGCGACAATAGGCTGTTGCGTTAATCCATATTTCCTGAATTTCTTCATCCTTTCATCACATTTTGGCTCTAAATCGGCATACACAAAAAAATATTTAGGTACGATAATAAATAGAAAAGCAATAAAGTATTTGAAATAATTCAGTATCGCGCCCGAAACCAGATTCAATTTCTCGCACCCCAAAACAAAATAAAATTATTTTTGACATTCAAAATAAAATATCCCACCTGGAACAGTCCTGCTGGTTTCATCAGATGGTTTTTCTAACTTGTTTTGGCCAGGTAGATAATTGGCATGATTGACTAGCCAGTGCCTCAAGCTGGACTTTATTAGCCAATATACTGAGTTTTGATATAATGTACCGAAACTCAAAATAAAATACTTCGCTATCTCCGTTTTTCCATTTTTCCAGTTTGCCGAATTGTTTTAATATGTGAAAACTGTTTGATGATTACTTTTCAATATGCAATGCATTATTCAATCTACATTAATACCACGAAATAATTCAAAAAGGTTTCTAAGATTACGTTCTGAGCAAGTTTCTCCAAGTGATAAAAACGCGAATTCACTCTGATTACAAGAAGTCAAGGTCGCAATAAAAGGATGGATGAAAAATTATCCAGAAGAAATTCTATTTTCTAATCATTTTTGTCAATATATGTATTTTGGTTGTTGTCACTTCGTTTCGTCACCATAGGCTCATAGTGGCTGATCGTGAGTGTCAAAAAGTACGACGTGACAACAGCATTGGAATGCGTTGAACTTTCCTCCAACAAATTTGATGATCTTATTCAAACGATGAGTTGTTTAACATTAAAATATGATTTCTTACCTGTTAATGCATGGCGCGACTCAATATGGTCCGGGAAGCGGAGGGATTTATAAGACCACGTGTGATACACATTAACACACAATACACATGAGAAAAAAATCTGGCGAAAAAAGAGAATTCCCGCGCTCAACATTCAAATTTAAAGTTTTTGTAACCAAATATACACACTTTTAATAAGTAATAAACATTAAACATTTCTGATGGGTTTCCTCAATTTTCAAATTTATATTTATATTAATTTTTTGAGTTATCGTAGTCAAATATTAAATAACGTATTTTTTGCTACGAAGGTAATAATCACACACATTTTCCGAATATGGTATTTTTCAGTTGACTCATTGTGTCTCGAATATGTTTAATTGCATTTATTATTAGATTTTTTAATTTATTACATTGGATTCAACTTCTCTTAAGCCAATTTTTTATGAATTTAGAATTTTTTACTCCCTGATGCAATGCAATATCAATTCTGTGATTCGTACAAAATTGGATGGTTGTCACGAAAGGCTCACTTTGTTGTAGGAAATAATGTATATACTGTTTATATGTAATACTGTTTATGTGAAGAATAATCACAAAATAAACGATGGAAATATATGGAAATAATGTATTATTTTTCTGATTTTTACCCATTCCTAAAGAAAAATATAATTTGTAACGTGACGAAATATTGTATGTCTCTCATCTTCTCGACCTATCATGGCAGAATCTTAAATGGGGGTTAAATGCAAAAAAATTACCTTTATCAAAGTTCGAAACCGCTTTGAGAGATGCCAGACAATGGGCCGATGTGCTTTTTTCTTTGATCGTACTGGTGCCAGAATTTCTATATGTTTAGAAAAGGCTCCAGAGCAAGGATCCCGCCACTTACTTCGCACGACGGCTTCCTCTTTGCCAGGGTTCAGTGACCCATCCCGTCTCAGGATGACGTCAAGTGAGACACCAATCATTTTTGGCGGGATCACCGAAGGAAACTCCACGGATCAACGACGACGATTTTAAAAATAAATATCGAGAATCTTCTCTTTCTCATTCTATAATCTGTAAATTCTAAAGCTCACTTAAATTATTCTGAGTCCGCGATTCCGCTGGAAAAATCTTCTTTAATTCAAAAACAATTGCCCGTCGTTGGAAGACGAAAGTTTGAAAAGTTCTTTACGCACGGATTGGCTAAACCCAATCCGCTGTGCGCGTGCGCAGTCATTACGCCAATGTAATAATTCACCGGCGGCGCCTGGCTGGACATTCTGTCATGATCTTTCGAGTTGAACGGTTAAGAGAATCAAAGTCGATTCAAAATGCCTAAGTCGCCTTTAACCTCTGAGGAATACTCAAAAATTTTAGAGGAAGTCCTCTAGACGCCAACGGTGAGTTCCTCCATAGTTTCGGTGCTTATTCGGTAAATTTTAAAGTTACCAAAACTTTCTTTATCTCGTTATGTAATCATATAGTATTTACAATTGTTTAAATTATCGGTGTTCATCAAGAAAAATGTTACTGTTTTACTTCTTTGTAAATCCTGAAATTGACAACTAATAAATTGTAATCTTGGCTTATAAGCAAATGAATTCGTGTTTGACTAAATAACCAAACCTAGAAATTGCGGTCAATATTCTGCTTGAGTTAATTTGGGTTATTTTTGTTCTTCTTGACGTTTCAGCTCTCCTAGAACGCTCCATTACATAGTGCCTAACATCAACAGGCTTGGCACGAATTTTTTATTGCCATTTTTGCTATTGTTCTTTTATTTTCAGATCGAAATTACTGATAATTTACATTGCCTATTGCCTTATTTTATCTATTTCTGCTGTTCCTGTTCTGTGCTTTTGTTGCTATTTACTTCTTTTTCAGAGAGCGGTAAATTGCTATACAAGAAAGAAAAAGTCCTTATGAGCAATATGCACCTTAGAGAGTAACGGCTAGGTAGGCCGCGTCCGCGATTGCCGTGTCCGGAAGTGCCGTGTCCGTGAGTGAATTTAAGAAAAATTTTCAAAATTTTTAGAGGGAAATAAGTCAAACGGGAGTGCGTTTTTAGCTACGGTAGCTCGGTGGAAAATGGATATTAGAGCATCAGAAATTAATTCACGAATAAAGTCTAAAATCAAAAAAGAATAATTTACTTTTGATCAATTTCGGCCGAAATTTGTTTAACGCAGGATTTGTGTTTATACGTATTTAAATTCGCACGTGGTTCAAGAGAGAATCGGAGATTGCAGTGGATACGTGACTATACCTCAAAGTATAGCATGCAACGTTAGTGCTGCACTCTCCTGTTTCTTCTTCTTCGCACGCACCAACGTACAATTCGTGTCGCGTCGCCTCTCTCAGACATATAGCGCTGTTCCTTACGCATTGACCGGCGTCGTTTTCACCTCCCCGCGCGTCAGTGTCCTTGCCCTGACGCCTTCTCTCTCCGCGCGTAGTGCGTTCTTTCTCCCACGTTAACCGACAACGGTGAAAGGACCCTTCGTACTCGTGACTCGCAGTTGCCCCCATTTTAGGATGCTCTCGCGCACTGACCAGCGTGCCTTCACCTTCCCGCACGGCAGTATCCACGCCTTGATGCCGTCTTCCTCCCCGCGTAGTGCTTTCTCTCTCCAGCGTCAACCGACAACGGTCACAGGATCGTTAGAGTTCGTGGCCCGCAGTTGCCGCCATCTTAGGTCGCTCACGTGCGCTGATCGGCGTGTCTTCACCTCCCGCGTCAACCGGCAAAGTAAAGTGACAGCTCGGTACCTAAGTAAAGCATTTTTAACTTATACTTATCTTGTTTCTCGATAGTTAATCAATTATTTTAGATTGCTTATCGAGTTACTTGGTGGGAGCGGAAATTGTGCTTTATCTTCATTAGTTACGGGTAGGTTTATTTAATTATATTCATTGGTCATAATGGATCGTCATCCGGATCAGGGCTGACTGCTATTTTGGGTAATAGAATCTTGCCTTACGTGAGAGTACGCAATGGGAATATTAACATACCATGGGACAGGATGGATTCTTTTAATGCGTTTACGATGCAACCAGATTCTATGCAGGGTAGTAACCCCTCTGGTTTACAAATGCCGTCCTTTTCAAACATTTATGGGCCTTTAAGTAATCATGGTTTATCAATTAGGACGGGATTCGCGACTACCACAACTACAACTTCAACTATTACGACAACTGCTAGCACAGTTACAACAGAGGTAATGCGTAACGCTACACTTCCAGCAGCATTTCCGGCTATTTCAAGCTATGAGGCCCCTTCGCATTTAACCCGGAATTTTAATTAACGTTCGGCCGATCCGTTTTTTGTTTCTCACGGTAATTGACCTGAGTCAACCACCGCCTGGTTTCTCATATATTGACAAAAGTCAATCAGCAATTCCAGGCTACCCATTTAAAAGAGTTCATAATACTCCGTTGGAAAATTTTACAAACGTCCCTCGCGACAATTGGAATTCTACACGCCTACCAGGTAGCGGATTACCGCCTCCTCCTACAAATAATAATTCATGTGGACAGGTTAATTTCGTAATCCCTCCACCGTTAGCGAGTACACCAGCTCACCTAATTAATCTAACACTGGCGCAAGTTTCAAATACCCCGCCTAAAAATTCTAGGCATTTGCATAACCTCAATCAAAACCGAGATGTAGGAAAAATAATCCGCCGATGGAATATTTCTGTTGACGGATCTTCTTCTACCAGTTCAGAGGAATTTTTGACAAAAATTTCTGATGAGGTTATGAGCGTGTTACAATTATTATTAACGGGATTAGCAAGGTTATGGTACCGCAATTTAATTGCGGATGGGATAGTGTGGAATAGTTTATCTGAATTTCAAGCTGATTTTAGAGATAGTTTTACCGGCGATAAGATAGACCACAAAATTAGGGAACAAATTCGGACCCGAACGCAAGGCTCTAAAGAGAAAATTGAAGATTATCTCACATATCTTATCAGCATTTATAATAAATTAGATTACCCCGGTACTAGACAAGAGCAATAATATAACGCTCATCGCGGCTTGTGCCCCGACTATAAGAAACATATTGAACGTCGGGACGTTAAAAATTTTTAGGAATTAGCACATTTAGGTAAGGATTGGGAAGTGGAATAGGCAGCATTCGAAGAATATAGCCCCCTCCCCCCCCACCGGAGTCTTCATTTCTACCGGAATTTGCCTGCAAGCCCGGGAAAAGTAAGGGCATTAAATCAAATTCTGCCTTTACAGATGGCTTACAAAGAAAACCTGACGACTGTGCCGCAACAGAGCCCTTTCCACCCGAACCCTCATCAGTTATGAACCCGATAACTGATAATCCGGTTCTTAGAAACAACAACAAAAAGGGTGAAGGCAAAAATAAAATTGAGGGTAAAAACTCGACCAAAGCCGAGCCGGTAGATTCTCTTGTGACATCCTTCAAAAACACTTCTTCCAACCTTATGAGGTAAATATGCTGAAACTGTCTAGCTCATGGAATAGCAGGCTAAACACAAGTCGGAAAACGAGAAAGGGGCTTAGAATTCGAGGCCATTTCTGAGGCTACCCCGTCAAATACCGTCCTTCCTGTTACACCACCGGTTTTCGGTTCTATGCGTGTTACCCCTTCTTCTTCCAAGTCGGTTTCTTGGGGGAAAGCTGCCGTAAAACCGGTAGAGACTAAGTTGGGTAATATAGATTCCGACTCGGATTCAGAGGGTGCATGTGACAATCTTGATTATGAGGACATCAATGAGAGTTACTTCGTAGAGATAAAAATTTGAGATACACAATTAGAAGCTCTGGTCGATTCGGGATCCGGTAAATTGATCTTGTGTAATCAGGAAATCGAAGCGTGCAATAAACTAGGTGCTAAAATTATACCTTCCATAATAAAAGAGATGACGTTTCCTAATGCAACAACGGAGGCTGTATTAGGGCGGGTAGTCGTCCCGGGTAAACTCGATACAATAGTAAAGCAAGTTGTTTTTAGAGCAGTCATCAATTGCAAATATCAGTGTGTATTAGGCTTGGACGCCATCAAGTTTTTTAAATTGATAGTGGACGGTGGTGCAGATACGTTACAAATGGTTTACGACCACGCCACACCACACACAGCTATGATTGACCTACTCTCACCTCCCTCTTATCATGAGGACTGCGCAGCTATCAAAGAGTTAATCGAGGAACAGACTGAAACAGTTGAAAATTTCATAGCAGAAAAGACCCCTAACCCTTTCAAATTAGGCAAAACTAATCTAGCTCAACACAAAATTGATGTGGGTGACCATACACCCATAAAACAAAGAGGTTACCGTCGGTCCCCCGCGGTCTTTTCGGAAGTCCACAAAATTCTTGACGACTTGGTAGACTAAGGATTGGCGGAACCTTCGGATAGCCCATGGATCTTACAGACTTTGCGTTGATTACAGGGCCGTTAATTAGCGTTCCAAAAAGGACGCTTATCCGTTACCACCGGTGTCAAACATTTTAGATCGGCCAACGGAAGCCAATTAGATATCGATCTTAGATCTCAAAATGGCATTCCATCAAATTCTCCTGGAGGAAAAGAGTAAGGATATCACTACTTCCTCAGTACCAGGCCCTGGTCATTTCCATTATACTCGAAGGCGCTTTGGCTTAACTAAATAACCCACCACCTTTCAGCGGTTGAGAGACCATATAATAGGGCTCGAATTAGAACCTCACGCCTTTGCTTATCTCGATGATATAGTCATCGCTAGCAAGACATTCGAAGGCCACATAAAAAGGCTTACGCTCGTGTTAGAAAGAGTAGCAGTGACAGGTCTTTCTATAAATCTGGGAAAATGTCTGTTCTTTCGGAACGAAATCCGTTACTTGGGTTACCTGGTGAATAGCGAGGAGTCCGAATCGACCCTGAGAAATTGGCACCTGTCGTTGATTAGCCAGCACCAAAGAACATTAGACAACTCTGGAGGTTTTTAGGCTCCGCGTCTTGGAATCGTAGATTTATACCAAACTTAGCTACGATCTATGAACCACTGACCCGCTTGCTCCGAAAAAATTGCCCTTGGGTTTGGCATGACGAGCAAGAAGCGGTTTTCCAAGCTATTATAAAAGCAATTGTCGCAGCACCTGTAGTCTCATGCCCAAATTTTGCCTATCCGTTTGTCTCACAAACGGATGCTAGCTCAGTCGGTCTCGGGGCTGATATCGCACAGAACTATGATGGTGCGTAACGAGTAATTGCATACGCTAGCCGAACGCTTTCCGCTGCTGAACGCAATTACCCTGTCACCGAGAAAGAGTGTATAGCGGTCGTTTGGGCCATTCGGAAGTTTAGGGAATATTTGGAAGGTTTCCATTTCATTGTGATAACCGACCACAGCAGTCTCAAATGGCTTGAGTCTCTTAAAGATCCTTCTGGAAGACTTACCCGTTGGTCATTGAGTCTGCTGGAGTATGATTTCGAGGTAGAGTACCGTAAAGGGGCTCATAATGTAGTACCCGATTTTCTCTCCGGATTGACTTAAGACCAGGATGAAGTTGAAAAATCGGCACCCATCTTTGTCACGCAGGATACTTGATATCTTAAACGAGTAGCCGATGTTGAGCGCTCACCACATTCTTTCCCAGCTTGGAAAATTGAAAACGGTCTCTTATATCATCAATGAGTCCGCGATCTAATGGATCCTTTTTTTTCTGATCTGAATGCCTGAAAGTTTGTGCTACCAAAAGCGCAACGCGAAACCGCTTTAACTGAGTCTCACAATAACCCTCAGTCCGGTCATATGAGAGTTGAAGGTACCTACCATAGAGTAGCTGCCTTATATTATTTGCCAGGATTCTATCGCGACATCGTGAAGTTTGTAACTTCTGCGACATTTCCCAGAGGTGCAAGTCAGAACAAGCTAAAACACTTAGCGAAATTGGTCACCGCGGCAGGTCGCCTGTCCGAGGAGATCAAGTCGACTATTTGATATGACCAAGTCGACCCTCTAAGATGAGCGATTCGACCCTTTATAATTCTATATTCCGCTCTGTGATGATCGGTTCGACTCTCTATGACGATTGAGTCGCCCGTTAGAGATGACCAAGTCGACACTCGGAGATGATCGATTTGAACCTCTTGTTTTAACCTTCTAAATATAGTCGCTTTAGCCATCTTCAAGGGCTGTCCTATAGTTGACCCTGCAATGTAGTCTCTGCACATCTAGATGGCCCAACTGACCTTCCATTTTTCTCCGTGTAATTACCAATGCTTATATGCGCCGAAGTTCAAAATTAGTAAACATAAATATTTGAATGAATATTTTAAATGAATTTTGATTGGAAAAGGTACTAACTTTGAAAGAAAATTAAAGAAATTTTTAAAATATTTCAAAGTATGTCCTGAAATCACGAAAAAGAATGTAAAGGATTTTAGAACAAAATTTCCAATTTCGCGAGATTACAAAGTTTTGAAAAAAACTTGACTCAGTTCAAGAGAGAATAAGAAGTGTTGAAAAGATAAAACATAATTAGAAATTTAGAAAATATTTTTCAATTATCTTCTTTCGCTTTGATTTGACCCTTATATTCTTTAACAAGTGTCTTTACTCTTCTATTGTGTCCCTATAATCATTTTCTAGTCTAATTCTCTCGTCGTCGCTAAAGCCTGTAATATTTAACTTTTTCAGATACTCCTGTTTCTTTTCGTTAATGGCTACGCAAATTTCCTCATTCCATCAATAATCACTAGTCATCCTTTCTACAACCGCAGAACCACATACTTCAGTCGCATAGACGATGTACTCTGTTTCGCATCTGTTTCGTCTTTTTAATTCTCTGTCTACTCGATCCTTGACCTAAGTTCATCGTTGAGAACAAGAGGTAATGATCCATTTCACATTCCGACCTCCTTACAACTCTTGTATCTTTTACTAACTTTCCCTGTTTCTCATGCGCAAGAACAAAGTCAATCACATTGTGGCTTTCACCTATGCACCAATGGTACAAGTGGATCATTTTATACCTAATTCAAGCATTCATCATAAACAAGCCATTTTCTAAGCATAAGGTAACCAATCTGTCCCCGTTACCATTCGTTTTCAGATCTCCGAAATGGCCTAGCACCCTACTTGTCTTCTCTCGTTGGGCTCCAGCCCATCCAATAATATTTCCTACTAAACTTGGGCCCAAAAGCCGAGGCCCCTCACTTCTTTTGATTGCAACTTGCTGAAAAAAATCGCTAAATTGTTTAATAAAAAGCAGCTTAAAGCATTCCCAGAAAGCGATCGACGTTAGGAAAAATCTGAAAAATTAACAGATCTCCCTTCAACATTCTTTATTAATTGCTATTGTCGATGACGATAGAAATTCGAGAAGCAAGCTGACTTTCTTGAATATATATGGACATACTAAAATATTGTCATGGAAAGGATACTTTCCTGCTACCACTTGGCCCGCTTCCTATCGTTATTCGTGCTCAAGAGAAAGTATTTGTTGATAAATTCCTATAAAAAGTAAATTATTGAATATTTCAGAAAATTAAACATGAAAAAGGAGGCCAAAAACCCTGTTCAGAGGTTTGTTTTGAGCGGGTAGCAATTCAAAGAAGTGAAGGGCCTCTACTTTTCGCCTCGAATTGAGCGCAATTCTTCTCTCATAATTGCAAGTACCTATAGTATCACTCAAAGTTTCCCAGAAGGCGCCTTTTGTTTCCCTCGTTTCACTATTAACTGGAGTGTAGCACGCAATGATAAATAATCTTCTAATTTCCATTTTCATTCTAACCAACTGCAATATGAGCCTCACAATTGTATGCTCCTTGACATACTAAGATGCTCTCTCATTCATAATGAAACCGATTCCTTGGCAACCATGTGATTCACTATCTACTCCTGACCATAGTTCGAGCCCGTTTTTTAACTCTCCATTTCCTATCCTTCTGCTCTTGCATCACTTTATCTTCGTTTCAGGCACACATAAAATATCCACTTTCCTAACGTGCATTTTTTATGTAATTGCCTGTCTTTAAGATCATTTACACCTTTAGCATTCCAAACACCCAGCCTCCATTCATCGCCTGAAACTTTTCCTGATGCATGTCTTTTATCAAAAAAGTTTCAATCCATTTCGATTTTACTGTATCCTTTGTATTAGCCATTGTTTAAAGTTTAGGCCGAACTACCAAACTTATGCTGGGGTCGCCACGGGTGATTTCAGCTACAGTGTCAGTCCCACTCTGCAGAAGCAGTTCTAATTATTCCATTTTTTTATACCGGAGGCACGATTAGGCAATTTGACATGAACGGCGGAAAAATCTGTAACTGCGTCAAATTACTCCTAAAAATAATGAAACTTGGTACACTGAAGGTTTGGGTATCGCTAAATACGAATCTGCTGTCGCAATGATGAAATTCAAAATGGCGGTGACAGTGCAGGTGACCAAATTGGGTAGTTTCGCCTTTTTTTTAAATAATTAACATTGTACAGCTTTATGTGAATCACATCATGTATGGTGTAAAACGTTTTATTTTATGTCTATTACATTGCTAATGTATCTAAGTTCATATTTGCAAAATTCATAACGGCCGATTCAATATGTGTGTTCAAATGATGAAAAAGTGTAAAAATGTTATAACAATAAGTAAAACTTATGAAGGTTTGAGTACCAGGAATTTTCAATTCGCTGATTATGAATCTTAAAAGGATTTTTGTATCAAAAACGTTTCAATTTTTCACAATCCTAATCTTAAAGGAAAGGGAATAAATTTTTGTATCTAGGTTTTTTTCCAATTGAAAAAGGAGCTTTTTTGGTTTTAGCTTTTTATTGAGAGGAAGACTAGGAAATTTTGTATTTTTAAAATTTTTATCAAGCTTGATATGAGCAAATTTTATTTGTTAATTTTTCACATTTCACATTAGAAGATAAGATATTTCGAAACAAATAACGTGGAAGGCATTTGAGAAAATAAAAAAAGCATTCAAATAAAATATCAGGAAAATATTGAGTATACATTTGTTACATATTTCGTTTGAATATAGATAAAACCATGAAATTTGTTATATTTGTTGTGAACTAAAACATTCGAAATTCATAAAAAAAAAATTTTTTGTACTGAAACTTTTCTAATTGTCATATCTAATGAACGGTACATTAGATCAGTTCAAACAAAGAGCTTGACTTTTGTTCCTCACATGGCGCAACACATGAAAAAATTTATAAGTGAAACAGTGATATTTATCCTTGATCAGCTCACAAAAACCATTGCCAAAATAAAACAATGACATTGACAAAATCTTTGAAACAGAGATTTGTAAGATAATTTGTTTTGAATAATTATAATTATCTTACAATTTTTAAGATCACAAGCACCTAATTCAAATATTTAAAATGTTAGGAAAATTCCGCAATTAAATTGATAGGTTTGAATTTAATAATTTCAGATGTAAATATAAAGCAATTTCTAATTGAAAAGCTTAAAATTATACAATTTCAAATATTGGAATCATATTACAGTAATCTTGTTTTGTATTATTTTTTTATGTTTAGTGCAGTGTCTTAAAATGGCCAGATTTTCAGTTTAAGATTTAAACAAGTAAATCAGTTAAAATTGAAAAATATTTGATTGGAAAAATTCAAAAATGCGTATTAATTCTAAAGGAAGATTTGAAATCAAAAATCAAAAATTGAGATTAAAATAAAAAAAAAAGATAAAAATTAAACGATCTGAAGTTGATAGGTTTAAATTTTGCAATTAGAATTTGAATTGGTTGAATTTTAGAAAGTATAATGAGCAATTTAAAAGTTACCAGTTTTTTGACGATTCAAATTTACCTCCAATATTTGAAATTTTATAGGATTTGAATATAAAAAAGTGTTAATATCACAACTTTCGGTAATTAAAATTTTTTTCAGAGTAGAAATCTTCCCATTTTTATAAGGTTTCCCATTTTAAATTAATATTTATTTCCAACGTTTTTTTGAAATAATTCAATTTATTTTCTGATTTTAGAAAAATTTGTTTTATCAGCTATGATGTTAAATTCTAATTCTATTATATAATAACAACTTAAAATTCTGGAATTTCAGAAGCTTTAACTTTGAAAGATACAATTTAGTTTTAAATTTCAAACAGTTCAAATCTAGTTGCATTGAATTTAATATGATTTAAATTCAAAAGTTTCCAATTTTTAGTTATTTAATTTGGAACGCTTTGAATCATAAATAATACAATTTTAATTCCTCTGTATTTTAAATGATCTAATATGCAAAACTCGAATCTTAAAATATTCAATTTTTAAAGTTTTGACATTGTCCTATTTTTGAAACTATTTTTAGTTGAAAATTCTACTATTTGGTTAAAACTTCAATTATTTTGTTGAAGATGCAACTAGTTTCTTAAAAAGTCATTTTTTAAATAAAAAATTGAAATAATTGGTTAAACATTGAATCGCTTTCTTGAAAATTAAATTTTTTGTTGTAAACTTTAACTATTCCATTTTTAGACAATTAATCTTCTTCGTTAAAAAGTAATCTTTGCGGTTGAATGTCTTGAAAATTCAATTTTTTATTTGAAATTGAACTACTGGGTTGAAAAGTTTTATTAAATTTTTTTAATATTCACCTATAGTTGAGAATTCAACTTTTTTTGACAGATTTTTTCTTAGAAAATCGCCCTGATTGCTTGGTTTGAATATTATTTTGTTTAATTCGACACTTTTGCTTGCAAGTTCAACTTCTTGTCAAAACGTTAATTTCGTAGTGTTGAATATTCATTATTTCAGTTAAAAATTCAATCATCTGGTTGAAATTTTATTTCGTCCTTGACTAAAAAATCTGTCTTGGTTTGAAAGTTATACTATTTTATTAAAAATTCATCTCTTTTGATTGAAAATTCACCTCTTTTGATAGAAATGTCATACTTTTTGATTGGAAACGCAACTGTTTAGTTGCCGATTAATATTTCTTGGTTGGAAATTATATTAATCATTTAAAAATTCATTTATTTAACTGAAAATCGAACTTTTTTTGTTGAATATTTGCCTTTTTCGATAGAAAGTTCGTTCTTTTGTTTGATAATTAATTTTTCGTTTATTCAAAATTCAACAATTTTTAGGTTGAAAAATCATCTTACTCAGTAGAAAATTAATTTGCCTGGGTTTAAATGTCAACAGTTTTCTAAAAAAATCGATTTTATAACTTGTTGATTCACCTCTCAACTGTTTTTATTGAACTAAATTCAATTAATGTAATTCTAAGATATATATAAATAAAAAAATGTATTAAATTGATAAAGTAACAGAATTTTTGAGACAGTACCAAACGGTCAAAAACTTATTCTTCAGCGAGAATTTCTCTTTTTTAGTAGTAATAATAATCTCGCCAAGTTTCAATTTTTCCCTTTTTGATAGATTTTTAAAACTCCCGTTATTTCATCAATTTAATACATTTAAGAATTTAGATATCTTTTAGAAGTACCAGGCAAACATTGATTGACAAATATTTTCCTGGTACTGGTAGGAGGACAGAGACCAAGGTCTATTAAGCGCTGTTTTTGATGGCGATAGTTTGCTCCGGCTGATAAGATCTTCTATTGCTTCTACCACGTAGGCAAATATTCCACCCACTGGCATATTTCGTCACTCTACTGAATTTTGCGGGTATATTTAGTGGTGTAAATGATACAGATTTATCAGTTATCTTTTAAGAAATCTGAAAAGAAAAATGAGGATCGTTCTTGGAACACTGCTTCTTGCCTTCACAGTATTCATGATTTTTAGTGGTAAGTTTAACCACTCTAATATAAATCTTGAAAGGGGTTGGAGAGGGACGGTGTTAAAGGAGGAAAAGAATAGTGAACGAGGCGAGTTGTGGAGAATGATAGTGGGGAAGGTACGGACAGGATGGTATGGTGCGAAAGTTGGGAAAGTGATCTTAGAGTGGGAGGGAAGAGGTTGGAGGGAGAGCAGAGTTGCACCACATTTTGAGGCCGCCGCTTCACGCGAAATGGCGCTGCTGTCGCGTTAAAATCGTGGTTGCGTTGCCCTACTACATCAAACTCAACAGCTGTCCTAAATTTCTTTCCGTGTACTTTTAAGACCCATATTCAGAAACATAATCTCTTACATAGTCATCTTGTGTAACGAATTATACAAAAAGACTTAACCAGAAAATAAGTTTGCAACCATCACTGTTCGCACTGATTCTTTCCTCTTTCTCCCTCTTCGTTCTTTTAAATTTGTCTCTAATAAGACAAACATACTGATGACTAGAAACATATTTTGCATAATTCATTACACAAAATAATTTTTTACAGATTACGTTTCTAAATATGATTCTTAAAACTATCAAAACTGATACACAGAAAACCCTAGACGTCTTTGCTGTTCTGAAAAGATCAGTTCTCAGTTAACATTATAAACTTTTTAAATACATAGTTGCAGTCGCTGATATATTAATTTACTTGGTTTATCGTTCACGTACATTTTCGTTAACCTTTTGAATGTTACTTTTGTATAAACATACTGAATGTCAGTGTTAACAACTTTAGCAAATGTTTAGGTATTATCTACGTTAAGTAAAAGGAAGAACGGAACATTCTTTTATACGTTTTGACAATATTTTTTCTATATTTTATTTTTTATTTTCCTTATATATTTTTTTTTATATTCTAGTATTTTTTTAATCAGTCTTATCGATTCTTTGTGAGCCATGGTACATCGTCTACCAAATATGGTTTTATTATTTTCAATCTAGGTAGAAAACCATTTTTACCCCAAATAGAATAAGAACAATATTTCCTCAATGTAAGTATGAAAGTGAGAACATTTTTAATGGTCCTGTTTTTGTCAAATGTCAGCTGAAAAGTGTGATGGAGAATCAGTGCGAAGTTTCAAAAACACATTTCATTTGAATAAAACTTGGATAGGAAAAGAACCCGAATATAACTTTTCAACAAGACGTCAATATATAACAGAGAAATCATAGATATTCAGTGAATATGATAAATTTCATTGAAAAATTTGTTAGATATCCCTTTCGATTCTTTGGCCACTCGAATCATCTGTGATTGAAAGTACCTTCACTCTACTTGATTTTCGTTATATTTGTTTCTTAAAACGAAACAGAGAATTGAATGAAATTTTTCGTCAAGAAATATAATAGTAAATGCAGATAATTTCATTTTTATTATAAAAAATGAGCAAATTTCGAAGCAATATTTAACGTGTATCGAAAAAACGAGACAAAATGAAAAACTTCCGTTCTCTTTTTGAAGACGAAATTGGAAGATATTTAAGTTTTCCTCTGAGAATGAGACACATTAGAAGTAACTCTCACTTTGTTTTCGATACCATAAACTTGTCAAAGTGGGGACTTTGGCTGTATTTATGAAAATTTAGAAAAATTTGAAGAAAAACTCACTGCAATTTCGACAATTTAAAAAGTTTCGTTATTTTCTGAACTTCACCGAGAAAAAAATGTTCTTTGTTTAAGAGAATTCCTCTTATTTTGATGGAATTTTTCTTCGACAAGATGGTATGAAAAGTATTCCTATTAATTTGAGAGGATTGTTTTCTCTTGAAGAGGTTTATTCTTAAATCAAAAGGATCCTCTTAAAAGAAGAGGAAAAATCCTCTCGATTGGAGAGGATCATCTAATCCGTTTTAAATGCAATCCTCTCATTTGGCGAGTATTTCACCTTATTCTAAATATGATTGGAGCACGGAAAAATTTTGCTAGATTTGTATATACTACGTTATTTTATTGCTTATTTATTGCGCAAAAATTTGTGATAATTTTTTCAAATTTGCCGTAACCGCATTTTCGATTACGCGGCGACTTTCGCGGTGACGAAACGTGTTTTTTCTTAATTACGGACTCTAATTGTTCTAACAAAACCGTCAATTCACCAACCGATTCTATAATTTTGGTTGATAGAAGTGACATTTTTGCCATTCATTTTAATTTTTCAATACTTAGTACATTGTTCTCTGAAAACGAAGAACCACAAACATAACAGAGAAATGCATGCGACTTTTGTTGTACGGGAATAGAGGAAAGGACATTATAACAATGAAGAAATCATACAATTTGTACACCACGTGCATAAAGAAATGCAAAATATAAAAATTTACTTTCTTTCGAACGACTGCACATACATGCTGGAGGTCGAATTGTTTGACAGCCAAATAGGCACTTTATCTATTGTTTAAACGTTATAATTCACTGCATCCTTAAAAATCCACCGGTTTACTCAAAACTAACCGACACTAAACAACTTAGGTTATTACGCTTGATTGCGACTCCGCATGCGCAAGCTCTGGTCTGATAGTAATTCCTCTACAAATTAGAGGATTATACTCGATCCTAGAGGAAAATGCAAAAGTCTTCCTTTTGCCATGTCTCCTCTCAAAAAAAAAAAGAGGGAAATGCTCTAATTTCTAGAGGAATATTCTCCTTTTGAGAGGAAAATGTGAGAGGATCGAAGAAGAGGAATTTTCCTCTCAAATTAAGAATATTTTTTTCTCGGTTTTGAAGGATATTATTGTTATTATTTTGGTTTGACTTTTGATTTCATTAAACCTACAGAAGAAGGTTTCTTTTTGTTTTTGATGCGAAAAAAGTTGCGAGTCTTTAGCCTTATATTTACAAAATCAAAATAAAATAGGAAAGGACTTTACACAGTACAAAATTCTTGTACTTCCTATCCTCAAGTTTAACAAATAAATGCCTCGCTGGACGTGGTCAGGCTTACGCACTCAAAAATTGCAGACTGATTTTTAGGTGCAACAATTTTCAGCCATCCATTCTTACTTGAAAAAGTGGACGTCCAAAAGGGCGTACAAAAGTATGTATAAAAGAACGTACCAAAGTACATCATTTTGTATCCCGATTTGGGATTTCCTTTGGCACGTCCTTTTATACGTCCTTTTGCATGTCATTTTATACGTACTTTTTTACCTCCACTTATACGTTCACTTTTTCAAATGGGTTTCATTTTAACAACTTTATTTCTAATACTGAATCAAACTTGAAGTAAAATTTTGCTTTTTTTCAGATATCGAAACAGTAATTGAAAAACTTTCATTTTGTTTCTGAAAGATATTTAAGGTTGACTCTAAAACTTTAACGTATTTGGAGAAACTTTATTTTTTGTTCTTAAAAATGTCATAGATTTTGATAGAAAAACTCTTAAGCTGATGCTTGGATAGCCAGTGGGCACAAAATTTGACGACGCCTTTACGACATCGTTACGACATCTTTACGACTACTTTACGACATCCTATATCCAAGTCGTTAAGGTCTCTTTACGATATCGTCAATATATCGTCAGATCGTACGACGTCTTTACGATATCGTAAGGACATATTAACTACACGGACCTAGAATGTCGCAAAGTTGTCGTAAAGATGTCGCAACGATGTCGTAAAGACGTTGCCAAATTTTGTGCCCGCTGGGTAACCATCCATCTAAGCGCAAAAATGTCTCAAGTTCATCACTATTACTCTGGAGATATTAATATTTTTATTTGACTAATATTTAAGAAGACATTAGCCAAAGTTAGATGATTAATCAGACGGTAGTCAGAAAAATTTGAACTCATATCGATGTTCTTTCTAAAAATAATCTAGAAACTTGGACACATCTGAATGAAATTAAATCTTTCGCGGAATCAGGTATTATAGGAGATCAAACGTTTTTATATAAACATTTACAAAATTTAAAATTTATAAGACCAAGCTATTTGAGTCCTTGTGTATCCTTGAGTGCAAAGATACACATTGTCACTCTTCGAATTCAATAAATGGAGCCTTTAAATTCATCATCTACTCATCTTGTGGAACGAATTATACAAAAAAACTAAACCAAAAAAAAAAACGCTTGCAACCGCCAGTGGTCTCACTCATTCTTACCTTTTTCTCACTCTTCTTTCTGGACATAATGATGATGGGAAACATATTTTGCTTGGTTAAACCTTTGTTCCATATTTACTTTACAAGATAACTTGTTAGAAATTACGATTCTTAAAATCTTTTTAAAAATTGTTTAACTGAGACATAGAAATCCCTAGACTTCGTTGATATTCTGAGAAAATCGGTTCTCAGTTAACTTTATCGACTTCTTGAATAATTGCATTCGTTGATTTATTAATTTACTTCGTTTATCTTTTACGAACATTTTCGTTATCATGCCGAATGTTTCTTTCGTATGAACATAATGAATGTCAGTGTTAACAACACTATGAAATGTTTAAGTATTATCGTCGTTAAAGTACATATGATACATACGTGCCAACCTGCCACCCGTCAGAATGTCAGTACAGAAAATTATTTTATGCATTTTAACAACATTAGTCTCAATATTCTTTTTAATTGGTCTTATTGATTCTCTATGAGTCATGGTACATCGTCCACCAAATATGGGTTTATATTTTACAATGTAGGTGAAAGACGATTTTTCCCGCAAATAGCACAGGAACATAATGTCTTGTCTCCTCAAGGTAAGTATACGAGTGAAAATATTCTTAATAGGCCTGGTTTTCTCAAATATCAGTCGAAAGTGGGATGGAAAATCACTGTGAAGTGTCAAAAATACATTTCATATTAAATATAACTTAGATAGGAAAAGCATACGAATATAACTTTTTTACAAGATGCCAATATATGAAAGAGTAGTGATATAGATATACGCGGATTATATGTGCTGGACACCTTCCCCTTAACTTGCTTTTCGTTATATTATTTTTTTAAAACGAAATAAAAATTTAACGTAATTTTCAAAAAAAAAAAAACAATGGTAAATTCAGATAATTTTATTTTTATTCTAAAAATTGACCAAATTTCGTAGCAATGTTCAACATGTATCGAAAAGCGAGATAAAAATTAAAAACTTTCGTTCTCCCTTTGAGAATGAAATTGGGAGATATTCAATTTTTCCTCGTAAAGTAAGATATATTAGAAGAAACTCTCAATTCTTTTTTCATACCAAAATCTTGTAAAACTGGGAGTTTGTCTGTATTAATGAAATGAAGAAAAAATTGAAGAAAAACTCACTTCAATTCCGATGCATGAAAATTTTGCGTTATTTACTGAACTTGAAGGATTTTTCTTCTCCTTTTCTGTTTTTTAATACAAATATTAGAAGAAGGTTTCTTTTCGTTGTTGATGATAAAAATGTTAAAAGTCTTTAGCCTTATTTGTATGAAATTTGTGAAAGAATTTTATTTCCTCTCATATATCGGAACAATAATTAACAAAATTTTATTTTGATACTAGAAGATATTTGAACTTGACTTTTGAAAATTAAACGTATTAGAAGAAACTTACTCTTTTTTCTTAAAAATTTCTTCAATTTCGATCGACAAAGTCGAATGATGATGCTCAAATAACTCTCCGTCTGAGTGTAAATATGACTCGAGAGTTCGTGTTCATCACTATTACACTGGAGAAATAATAATTTTTATTTGACTTTCATTTAAGAAGACATGAGCCAAAGTCAGATCTTCAATAAAAGAGTTATAAAGAGTAAATACATTTATATAGAGATAAATGAAATGTATACAAAATCCATGACTCGATGAATAATATTGAATATTGGATATTGAATACTGAAATATTAATTACAGTTGAAACAGAGTATAATATCAAAATATACTAATCTAGAACCCACTATCTATAGGTTACCAGATCTAGATACAACAATATTATATGCGCAGTGCAATTCAATTAAAGCAAATGCTTCTAAGCATTTCATTAATTGAAATCACTGAAAAAGATATTCTTCATTTCTCTATATGCCATGTCACATTTTTTAGTCAGATTTATAAGTTTACAAAACTGTTTGAAACTATTTGTACCAACATTGCGGTAGACGCAGACACGCTCTCTCATTTTTTGCTCTCATATTTTGCTCCTAAGAACGAAGCGTAATTAAAAGAGATTTTTTGTTGTTTTATTTTGCATACCAAAATTTCATATTATTCATATTTCGCATTATATAAAATTTCAAATACATTTTATTATACGAGATATTTTCTCCGTCTCGTATAAAGGAACGAAAATTGAACATTTTTAATTCCTTTTTCCTCAACCAGAGGATATTTTCATTTTCTTTACGAAAACGAAATGTATTGGCAGAAGTTTTCAGTTTCCTTGCTTTTCAATATCTTTGCTATGGATGTTGAAAACTGTTTAGAGGCTTTAACTTTGTAATAATATATTTGTTTTAATAAAAAAACGACAATATAAAAGATGTGTTTTTGTTTAATATCAAATTAAACTAAGCGAAACGAAAGTATCCTAAAACCCTCAAACATCTTTAGACTTTTACGGTATGTTCTGAAGATTTTGTATATGTATTAACGTTTACCTCTGGTTACTCGAACTATTTTACGATATTCGGATCCTTGAAAGTTTTTGAAGAAAAGTGTACAATTTTGCATTTAATATAAACCAAGATACATAAAAATGTTCTTTAGTACAAGTGATATCAAAAATTGGAGAAACAATATAATTTACTTTCATCTGAAAAACAGATGAAATTCTTACCTATAATTTTGAAAATACTATGTAAGATGGTAGGACCTTTAGGTTTTTATATCTAAAAGAAACCAACGAATGAGGAAAATCAAAACATATACTCCAACGACTGAATATATACTCGAAAATATATACTCGAACACTAAAAAGTTTTATTAAATAAAATTCTGGATAAAAATTAGGGCTGTGTTTCGAGTGCAGTCTGGTCTCATCATCAGACCTTACTCATTACATTGAGAAATTTGGTAGAAAATTAATTGGTGCCTAGGTGACTAGGTACAGAAAAACGAGCATGAGGGCTCACATTTATGTTAAAATTTCATAAAAATTGCTTCTCTGCTCTCTAGAGAAAGAAATTTAAAAAGACTATTGTATATATTGTCATAAAAAATAGCATGTGGACTGAAAAAAATGATTCAATAATGTATTTGTGTTAACATTTCAAACACGTAGAGTTATTTGAAATTTCACTAATTCCATTTTTAAATAATTCTGCCCAGTAAGCTTCTACGTTTCAGATAGAACATCAATTCGTAATATTTTTTTAATTTAATTATGAAATATTATTCGTTCATAAGATATACAAATTATACTGGCTATTCGAAATTGATTTTACTATTTCAAGTTCAAGTGTACACATAATATCGACTCACTTGGACCACTTAAAGAACTATCTTATAGTTTAAAATTGTAATATTTACCATATCATGTAACAGTCGTCGTATAATAGTTTTATCGTAATAATAATAATAATAATAATCACAATTTAGCGAAATAAAATCAATTAAATAATGATTGAAGGTAGCTCGAACAAAGGATGATAGCTCCAAGAAAGCATTTAGACGTGACTATTGTCACCTCCATCGCTCGCGGTCACTGTGTAAGGATAACAGCGGTAAAAGATGAACTACAAACTATACCATGTTCCTAATTTCATGCCTAAAACATCATCGCAAAAGATTTCAAACATAGTAATAAATTAACTTATAACATCCTTATATCATCAGTCATTTGACTTAGTCCGTGGCTATGATGAAAAACCGGATTTATCCGAGAAAGGCTTAAAAAATAATAATCATGATAATCGCTAATTATAAGTACACTGTAAGAAATTTTTTTTAGTAATTTTACCACTTTCAGAGTAGGTCCGATTATTACCTACTTCCAAAGTAACGTTTTCACTGACAATAACGAATATCCACTTTTAGTATGGAATTCAACTTTTAGGTTACGTAAGTTTCCAGACAGATTCTGTAAAATTACAATGCATTATGAATATTTTGAATTTCTAGGTGATGGCATTCTAGCCCAAAAAAAATTAGTGTTTTTATTTAACATGGAAACTTTAGCATCTACATGAAAAATGTGAATGATGATATAATATGTAATTATCAAAAAAACATATTGACATATATACGAATATGAATAAATAAATTTATTTTTTAAATACATCTTTTAAACATATTCTGAAACTTAACAATTACTTGTACTTATACTACGTTAAGAGTTGTGCACGTACGTCGCGTTATCAATTATCAAATTTCAAGACGTGAGATTACATTGGAAAAAGGAATTTTTAACAGTTTCTGTACTTTTACAAGCGACAAAAAATTAAACACTCTGAAAGTATGTGCGTTTATTACCTACTCTGAAAGTCACAGATTCACAAGGAGAAACGGTACTTCTACAACGCCTTGATATAGTGTCAGTCTAAAAGTAGTAAAGTTGCAAGATTCGTTGGAATATCTAACATGCAAGTGGTATTCACCCTATAATCAGAGTTGTAAAATTGCACCAATTTTTTGTTGGTAATTTTATCATTCTAACTGGTACAATTTGTTTATTTTTTACAGTGTTTATGTTTCTTTATGACGTAAGCTATTAATCTTCCTCTTCTTTTAGAAAATGAGATTTATTATTTAACTTTGAAATTCATTTCTTAGTTGAAGGTCTATAAAGTAGAGTCATAAAAGTTAATTATTCCTTTCAGCAGTATTCTAGAATTTTAGAAGCCATTAGTACAGCTTTAAAATAGTGCGTCATACAGTCTTTCCGAAACACCATCAACCCTGCACAAGTATGCACTTCCCAGAAATTCCATCTATTATCTATATCTATCTATTCCTTATCTTCCATTCTTAGACTTTGAACAAATACCAGCATCTTGAAAGACAAGGTCCAGACAAACACCCGAGGCGTGAAAGTAGTCAGACCGCTAGCCCCATAGTTTCCTGACATAGGGGCGGTCACGTGGGGATACCCCCCCCCCCTTCAACAGTTTGCATATCCCCCCCGGGGTAAGGTCACTGATTTCCAGACGTAGTGGTGGTGGTAAGCCGCGTGGTGGGGGTAGACGCCAGTCTGAACAGGCGGCCGAGGAGTGGGGTAGACCAGCCGTCGCCACACAGTTGTCCCTTACTACTTACCTGCCCACTAATAGACTCCTTTGGCAAATCCTCGTTGTTGAACCATCGCAACGGTCAATCACCAGAAGGACAATCAACGTCACCTGTACTAAACCAATGAACATCTGAACCACTACCAGTATCTTTCCAGTGGACGAGAAGAGCATTAAACCAATTTAGAAAACCAGTTTGTCAAGGAATCTTCAAATTATACAGTGAATCCCCAAAATAATTACTCGCCTAGTTTCAAAAGTGAACAATTAGAATATACATTAGGTAAGTTAAAATCAATAAGTTAATAACTCCTAATGCTTAAATTTCTTTAAAACCTCGTCATTAAGGTCTTTCTTTATTTTAAGTTGGAGATCTGGATGAGGAGTTTCCGCTACCTAAGAGTCTCCAGTGCAACTAAAAATTTAAAAGCAATTACAACAAGTAAAATTAAGCTAAACTGAGAAAACATAATCCTTTTCTTTTTTTTCGAATCAGCTATCTCTCTATAACTTTGCAATTTCCTATATTTAATAAACTCAAATATTATTCATACAATTGTATTCCAATTATTTTGTAGATTATTGTGTGGTTATCTCAACCTTCGGAAGTGATTCTCATCCCTGTTTCGAAGTCCTAGATTTCGTTCAAAAACGAGAAAGCCTTGTTAATTAATTATTCGTTAACCAGGTAAGGTTGTTCCCTGAAAAACGTAACAATAATACAAATATTGTCTTAATCCTCAAAGCCTAAACTTCCAAAATTTTCCGCTCAGCCGATGTTAAGTGGTTTGTGCCCGGGCAATGTTTAAAGTCCAGTATCTCTGGGCCGAATTAACGTATCAGAATTAATCTAACCGTTAAAAATTTTAAAAAAATTGGAATAAGAAAATTTTGATGTATAAATAAAAATTGAACAATTTTTCATTTATAACGACTTGAAATTAAAATAATTTACCATCTAATTTTAAAAGTGCACAATTAAAAAAATGTAATCTTTCAATTTTTAGTGTTTCTAACTTAAAATTGCTTGCGTAAAATGATATAATTTTTGAAATTTATAAATTTGTTGATTCATTCTTCAATTTAGAGCATTGAAAAGAATAGAGTGCATTTATAATAATACAAATTTTCATTCGTTAAGACGATTACTTTAGACTAAATTCTGCTGTTTAAAAATCATCTCTTTATAGTTTATGCTTGACTTCGAAAATTTTATGAATATTTTATACTTGTTGATCAATGATTAAACAATGACATACAAGACGTATCTTGTAAATATAAAAACATGATTTCTATTCAAACAATCGTTAATTATGTTTATAACATTCATGATTACTATATTTATATAATTTCTAATAAACATTCAAAACGAAGAAATAACTTTAAAATTATCATTAACCTCCCCCTTGAGAGTGGAGGGGAAGGGGCATTATTGGATGGCCCCCCCTGAAGCCCTTCTCTGGATTTTAGAACTGAACTTCAATCTTAAATATGAAATTTTCAAAGATTGTTTTTTGTTTATCTTTGGAAATAACTCAAATTAACAGTTGAAATAGTTTTATTTTTTTATTTTTTTAATGACATTTTTTTTCTTCTAAAGGAGTCTTCAATATTCGTAGAATTTAATTTTTATGGAATTATTTCACAATAATTTTTTATTCAACTGTTAGCGCTTCATTATTTGAAGGAAAGTCAAGAAATAGGTCCGGCATTTTTTCTATATTAACTGCCATTTTCATTACAATAATGGAAATACAATTTTTGAATCCATAGGATATAATGCTTGAAAAAAACCAACTTAAGTTTACTATTTATTATTTTATGTATTGGTCTATACGTATAGTGTTCGATCTAATTGTCTTCATTAAAAATGAAAAATATCACAAATCGTGGTCCGATGATATTTTTCCCAATATATTAAAAAATTTCAGGCGATTTTTTCAAACCGTTCTATTAGATCCAAGACCTGTACTTCTTAAAATAGTATGCATTTCTTCCCAAATGCGAGGATAGAATGATCAGAGAAAAAATGCAAGATTTACAAATTTCTAGAAAATAAATACCTAAAAGCTGAGAAACGTGGAAATGTATAAATATTGTGTAATAAATTTTATATCATTTCAGTCCGAGAAGAAGAATAGAAAGGAAGAAAGCAATAAAGGGCGCAGAAATGTGAATACATTGGATGTGGCAAAATCAGTCGAAAATACCAATACCAGATTGGACAGAATTATTTGTTGCTGCGAAAGAATCGCTGCAGGAATTAAACACATTGCAGAGTCTTTGGAGATGTATGTCATGCACACAACACAACCGAATAATTAATTCACTGGTCGTTCATCATTTCAATGAATATAATTATATCAAATTTTGGTAAATTACCCTCCATATATTAATAATCGTAGTAAGTAGTCAAACATCCAATTAAATAATGTTAATTAACGTTAACTAACGTACGGCTTATGCCAATTTAGCATATGACTCATTGACAATTTTTCGACCATATTGCCTCATGAGGCCAGAAAACCAATCTCGCGAAACGTCGTGTAACACCATAAACTGATGATTGATCACACAGGACCACAAAATCTTCCAACACGGACCAGACTATGTGGGTCTTATATTTTCGGGGTCGCTGAATTCAAATCCGTTGTCCATTTGATCCCATCAGGTTAGGGTCAAGGTCAAACCTACAAAACTTAACGCTAACCAAATAAGTCAGGGTACCTATAGGTTTTCGGGATCGCTGAATTCGAATATGTTGTCAAGGTCAGTTTAAGATCAAACTTACAAAATTCACATCTAACCAATTCAGTCACTGCACCTACAAGTTTTCGGGGTCGCTGCATTCAAATCCATTGTCTGCTCGTTCCCATCAGGCGAGGGTCAAGGTCAATTCAAGGTTAAACCTACAAAATGAATCGCTAACCAAATAAGTCAGGGTACCTATAGGTTTTCGGGCTCTCTGAATTCGAATCCATTGTCCGTTTAGTCTCATCAGGTAAGGATCAAGATAAATTCAAGGTCAAAGCAAAAGGAGAACGGATTTTTATTCAGCGACACCAAAAACCTATAGGCACCCTGACTTAATTGGTTAGCGAGGAATTTTGTAAGTTTGACGTTGAACTGACCCTGACACTGACCTGATGAGACCAACCGGACAATGGATTCGAATTCAGCGACCCCGAAAACCTACAGGTACCCTGATTTATTTGGTTAACGATTAATTTTGTAGGATTGACCTTGACCCTGACCCGATGGAACCAACCGGACAACGGATTTGAATTCAGCGACCTCGAAACCCTATAGGTAACGTGACTTAATTGGTAGGCGATGAATTTTGTAAATTTGACCTTGAACTGACCTCGACAACGGATTCGAATTCAGTGATCCAGAAAACCTGGAGGTATCCTGACTTAATTGGTTAGCGATGAATTTTGTAGGTTTGACCTGGAATTGACCTTGACCCTGACCTGATAGGACCAAACGGACAACAGATTTGAATTCAGCGACCACGAAAACTTGTAGGTACGGTAACTGAATTAGTTAGATGTGAATATTGTAAATTTTATCTTGAACTGACCTTGACCCTGACCTGATGGGACCAACCGGATAACGAATTCGAATTCAGCGACCCCGAAAATATAAGACCCACCTAGTCTGGTCCGTGTTGCAAGGGTTTAGATTTTGCGGTGCTGTGTTATTTACCCCCCAATTGGCCGTTTGACTCATTACTACGATGACTATAATTAAAATAAATCTTGAGTTTTGGAAGAGTGAAAAATGTTTTAATACTGTCTTACATTATTCAATGTTGGGTGGACTTTGAAGCGAAACATATTCAAATAGAAATAATAAATATAGTATATACTTATTTAATTAGGCGTATTCCTTGTAGATATATGGAGTTAAAAATAGCGATATATAATAATGATTGAGTAATAAATAAAAACTTTCATAAGTTTTTGAAAATAAATTTAATAATAAAAGTGGAATGTGACCGAAATGAACTCATTTGCATACACAGCGTAAAATAATTTTTTTTGTTATAATTCTGATCCGATATGTAGTTCCTAAATCAAAAATGTTTCTGCATGTGTTTTTAGATCCGTTCCTGTAGCAACTTCTGAATGAAATTTCAACATTTTCTTTACAACATAATTTTGAGATTTTTTGGGTTCCAATACCGATTTTTGGGTCCTCTTCTTCACTCAAAAAACCAAACAGCAAATTTCAGAGATTAAAAAATCAACAATGCCAGAATTTTGGGGTCTACAAAACAGCAAAAATTAATTTTAGAAAAACAGCAGTAACACTTCAAGAATAAATATAAGAACAAGTATGTCAAAGGTTTAGTCTGTTTGTTAGATCATCGAAAATTACAAAATAATTTGTCCGAAAATTAATGATAATGCTAAAACCTACCCCTAATTAAAAAACTAGATAGTAAACGAAAAAAATTTAAGTAACGTTTTACAAGATAATAATTTTTTCGGGCTTCACAAAAACAGCCAAAAAAGTTCATAATTAAAAATAATCGCACCAGTCGTCTCCGAAAGACTCTTGTAAATATCCCCATCCCGACATTAAAAATTAAGAAATATCAAAAACTTCCGCTAGCACAATTAACGAATCCCATCTAAGTTGCCTTCCACTAAACTAGTAAAAAAAAATTCAAATAAAAAATAAAAACACCAGTGACCTTCCCAAGACTGTAGGAGGTATTCATAAATTCACAGAAATAATAAACAACCTGCAAAGGAACCCCTAGAACATTTCACAGATCCCATCTTAGGCCTTCAAACAAAACAGCCGAAACATTTTTAATTAAAAATAATGAAACAAGTTAACTTCCTAACACTTTAAAATATATCTAAATTCCACTGTAATAATCAACAACCCCTTGCACATTTAACGAACCGTATATTAAGGGTAAGTTTCGTTCAATGGGCTAAATGTTGTTTGTTGTAGTTGTTGATTATATTACTGCGGGGTTAAAAATGATGTAGTAAAAAATCTTAGGAAGCGCACTTCTATGATTATTTTCACTTGAATTTTTTTAAACTGTATTAATTAAAGGCAGCTGAGGTGGGGTTCGTTAAACCTAGCAAAAAAGGAAGAATTGATATGGATTGGGGCGAATTAACATTTTTGAATGCGCGTGAATCCCGTTTTCTGATTCACCTCAACGAATTGAAACGTATTTAAATGAATTAGGACAGCGCAAATTGAATGCGTGTGGATTCATATGAATGTATGGTCAAGGTGGTCAAGGTCAATTAAAAGAAAATCAATTTTGTATGCCCCGCACGTTGGTTTTCCTACCACATATTGAACTGAATAAATCAACACCTGCTGAAATTCGCCGTGACGAATTAGGGCGAATTCTAGTGTGTATTTTACTCTCACGATTTCAGACGCATTGACCAATATTGAAGCGTTTGCGTACTGGCGCGTTGGAGTGAATTCGCTGACTTCAAACGTTTGCAGCGTATTTGTACGTATAGAAAGATTAAAAATTGAAATACCGTCTTCTCGAATTTACACGCATTGGCACTTTGTTCCAATGAACAATAGAACTTCGCAGCAGTGTTTTATTATTTTACTGTATTTGAAAACTTTTAGGAAGAGGAATGTGGTCAAAAAAAGATTTTGAAAGAAGATAAGAGGTTAGTCAATTAACAAAAAGAGAAGATGTAAATGGGATAACAGTACAGAGATTCAGTTATGTGGTTTTGAGTTACAAAACTTGTTATTGCTATTTTAAAAATCAGATTTCTAACAAATTTTTTAACACAACATATGTATTGGATTTAAAAAACAAATTTATGCAAAAAGCCCATTTCATCATCCCTTTTTTCCGCCCACCACGCGACCATTTGCAAGCGAAGCAACTAATTGACATCGTAATCCTTTTAAAATCGAATTACATGTTAGGTTTTTAATAATCTCCATAATAATGTTTTATAAAATTGTCGCTTCTTACAGAGTATATACAATACATCTTACACGTCTTTCTCGAATTCAAAAGTACTCACTTTTATAGCTGCACATGCACACTGAACTTTCCAAAAAACTTAAAAAAAAACATACTTCTACCGGCTGTGACAACTGGCGAACGTATGCCAATGACGACTATTTTGAAAACCAACTCCAAAACATATATTATAACGGTTTTCAACAAGAGGAGCTAGAATACGTTATCTGGAGGGCTATAGGATGTGGGTACGGAAAAATGGGGGTACAGTTTTCCGAAATGGCCCATAGAGTTGGATCTTCTTATACTACTTCGTGACTACAACCTTTCAAATGTAATAGGTAATGTTTTTTACTACGGGGTGGGTATATTTACTAGAGTTCTTGGAAGGTATTAATGAGGGTAAGGTTTTAGTGTTATGGTTTGTTTTCTGACAAATAATTTTGTTATTCTCCGTGAGGTAAAAAATAGCCTAGGTCTTCTATATACTTTTTCTTGTACTTATTCTCTCAGCTTTTTTTGGGGGGGGGGAGAGTAGTTTTTTAGTGTTAGGGTTGACTTCCAACCATTATTTTAGGGTACGTTGAAGAGCCCAAAATTCCTATATGCATATAGGTAGGCTTAGTCACTAGGCCTTTTATTTTTAAGAGAAGTACTTAGGTGATGGGATTATTTTACATCATGTTTTGCAGTTTTGGGGAGTCCAATATTCTAGCGTGGTTAATTTTTTTTAATTTATCAAATTTGCTGTAATGGGGGTGCTGGCCGCCCGTACCTCCATCCAAAATTCGTTTTTTTTTTTAAGAAAAATAAAAGAGCCTAAAAATCGGCATTAGTGTCTGATAATAGTCCAAAATTATAGCATCAAGAAAATGTTCAACTTCCATTTCAGAGGCGCTAGTGGGACAGACCTTGGGTTTTTCTACTTTACCTTAGTGCACCACGGTACTAAGTCCATTTTTCGAGTCAGTCTTTTCATGGTTCAATGCAGCATTCATCCATTACAATGTTGACTATAATACATAATTTTTTATTTCCAACTTGAACCTATTCATAATTTCTATCAACTTTATATATATTTTTCAGGATTTCTTTACTTTAAAAACATGTAGTTTCGTTCCCATATAATCCAGTTACAAGAGTTTTAAACTCGTTAATTAGATCCTTCCTTACCAATCTTGACTAACGTTGGCTCTCTGCCTTATCCATAATCTTTGTTATCATATGATGTAAATTTCAAAAGTTTCCTTATCTACAATCTTTGTTACCATATGATGTTAAATTTCTAAAGTTTCTTAAAATATGTATTTTTTCCAGTTTGTTTTCAATAGAACCTTCAATAAGAATCTGGACTTACGTTGTTCTCTGCCTTATCTACAATCTTTGTTAACATATAATGAGAATTTCATCGCTTCGTAATAGCTGTATTTTTACAGTCGGTTTGTGTCCTTCGTCTTAAAACTTTCTCCAAAAATGCCATACGGCATTTTTGTTTTTTTTATATAAAATCTTACTTTTTAAATTGACTGAGGTTTTTCTACAATATTTGGTATGTAGCTTTATATTTTTAATTGTTTTCATTTGGAATATTTTTTAAATTTTGTCAAATTTATCTGTATTTTTTAAAAATTTGTTAGACAAATAAATTATGACTGACCACTGTAAAAAAAGTATAATTTCAAGGCTATTTTTCGGTATTGAAACAGTCCTCCGAAAATATAGTCTCGGCTGGTTCCATTCTAATGCCATTTTATTTTGATACCACTAAGCCACGTTTTAGTACAACTTTTTTGGATCGAAACAGGACTGAAGTGAGAATCAAATTTCAATGACGTAACGTAGCACATGGGATGTCCGTGAACTATCACTGTAACTTTGTTCGTGTTGTTTTGACGGTTATATGGCTTTTGTCATGTCGAGTCGTTGCAAACTCTTAAGCATGTAACAATAAAACGGTTTCTTTATGAAAGTGTTGTGAAAATGGCCCGGTGGAGTTTTCTACTGGGGTTTTTATGTTTGCTTATCACATTAATTATACCGAAGTGTATCGCTCCTGGGTGAAAATCAGGTCACAAAAGAAAACACAGTAAACCCGAATATGAAAAAATTAATATTTTCGTCGTTCTGGAAGACCCAGCTATTAAAGATTTGTGGCAAAAAGCTTTAATTTGTAAAAATTCTACGGTTTTACAGTAAACATTTTTTATCTCAACGAAAAAATCCTAAAAGGACCTGATGGCACTGTTTTGAGAAAGGTAAATAATTATATATTTACTGTAAAATCTAAATCCCAAGTTACAGATGGAACAAAGGTAAATTCATTTTTATTCAATAAACGGTATTTATTAGGTATTTTCACTTACTACTTGTTTTAAAAAAGTAACATCAATTTAAGAATTTGGTCGCATGAATTGTTAAAGAAGAAAATTTGAGGTTAGTATCATACATTTTGTAGCCCTCTAATATAATCCTGAAATTAACGTCACTTTTCTTGTACCCTACTCAAATAGAACATTGACTAGATTAACTTGGTACTTGCACATGGTAAGGGGAAAACAATCCGAATTTTTTTGAAACGAGTAGTAAGTTAAAATACCTAATAATACAGTTCATTGAATAAAAAAAGAATTGACATTTGTTTTATTTGTAAATTGTGATTTCGATTTTAAGTAATTGTATAATTATTTACCTTTATCAAACTAGTGCCATCGGGTCCTTTTAGGCTTTTCTCGTGGAGAATGTTTTCCTTTAAACATTTTTTACTGTAAACGAACTGGCCAGGTTTCACGGTGAAATATTTCAGAATTAAAGCTTTTTACCATAAATCTTTAATAGATGGGTCTTTCGGAACGACAGAAGAATTAACTTTTTTAATATTAGGGATTTTAGGGTTCTCCTAGTTCACTTTTGTAAACTGCTTTGCACCCCAGAGCGATTCACATTGACATAATTAATGCGATAAACATAATAACACTAGTAGAAAACTTCACCGGGCCATTTTCACAATTATTGTTTAATGTATCACATTTCAGGACAAATCTCTATAGATGTATAAATAGAAATTCTTAAATTTAAATAAAGAAATTTCGAAAGTAGATAAGAAAATTAGAGGGTTTTTAATTTTAAATTTTCAAAATTAATAACTTTAATTTTGAGCTATGGAGAATTCAAAGTCCTTCAATTTTGAATAGTTGAAATTGAAAATTCTAAAAATTTTGAAAAATAGGAATACAAATTATTCAAATTTCACGATTTATATTTTAAAGGTTTATAATTTGGCAACAAAATCACAGAATTTTTGTTTTCAAAACCCAAGTCCTGCATAACCCTCAATTATAAATTGTCAAAACCAAAACCTCTTTAATTTCAAAGGTTTACAATTTAAGTTTCTATAATGTTGAAGAGTTACAATTGAAAAATGTTCAATTTAAATGATACTTAAATAAAAAATCCTAACTTTTTATTATTTTGAAGATGAAAAATCAACTTTTTAACTGTGAATATTCCAAATTAAAGAAATTTTGAAAGGGAGTTGTCTGAACTCAAATTTTACTTTTCTTGTGCAGAAGATGGGAGAGGAGTTTTAGCACACATTATTTACTTATATTTGCAGAATAGAATGCGACAGTTTGCTAAAATTTCTTTTTCGACTTCGATTAACTTGAGTGTTGCCAAAGATAAAAGTATTCATCAATGGTCTTTTTTCAAGAGTTACTATATAAATTAGAGGTATGCAGTCGTTTATTCAAATTTTTAATCCAAATTTAGACAATCCTGGAAAGTTGGTTAGAATTCCCTAAGCTATTACAATTTCTAAATCAAAATACGTCATTTTTTGTAAAAAGAAAATGATGCCAAAATTTATGTCGAATATTTGGAATTCGATTTATTCGAACATTGAAACAAGTCAAATTTCGAAGATTCGACTTGAATTTTGGATCCATTTTTTACAACAAAAAAAGTAATTTTGATTTTTAAAATTGTAAGAATTCAAGGAAATCAAGCCGTTTTAATGTACAGTTATTTTTTTTCTATTTCGAAAAATCCAATGTTACAAGCGTTCTCGAATTTGTATTAAAAATTCGAATAAACGACTGCACAGCTCTAATAAAAATGTTAAAATATTTAAGCTTGGTCGGAAAGTCTATTTGATTTTAACCATCTAAAATCTAAGATTTCGTTATTTGTAATAGAAAATAATATTTTCTGATGTATCATATTACTTGTTTGTAATATATAGATATAGTAATTATATTTATTATATGGGTTATTTTCCACGCAGAGGTCACTTTCGAAAAAAGTTACAAATTTATTTGAAAGGCACGTGGAACCTTTTGACGTCGCACCCATTTTCCATCTCTCTTGTAACTATTTTTATGAGAGAAGTTTTAGGCTCCGGAAGCTACGATCACGGTTCCTTAAAGCAACCAATCCCGACGCAACTGGAACGTGTACGTTCTTTGCATATTATATTTTAATACTCAATAGTTAGTTATTGGAAATTCGAAACTTCGTCACTCAACTTTTGCGTTTGCATGACAAAACTCGGAATTCGTGATAATACACATTTGAAAATTCACCGGTCAAGTAATAATTGTTGCAGAATAATCTGAGTGGGCTTGTTGTTTAGCTCTTCAGTTGGGCAATAAGCGTAAAAAATTTCATTGAGATATATTAATAATTGTCTGAGATATGGCGAGATTAACATCGAAAACCTAAAATTCGTTTTTCTCAATTTTCCGCGAAATTGTCGTTTTTTCTCAATGTTCCACCTATTTCATCGAAAAAATAATTTCAGATTCGTATTCAGCGACCTCGAGAACATAAAGTAAAAGTTGTCTTAGCGATTACATACTGCTATGTTTAAATATCTTCGATCAAAGTTATCTTCAACTAAATCTTCTATTAACCAAATATATCGATTAATAAATTGAACACCATATGAAACGGTTTTTACGATTTGGGTCGGGTTCAAATTGTAATTATATTATTGATGTCATGGTCGACATAATTCGAATTTTCGTACGAAAATTTACAGTTCCAAGTCAGAACCATAATTTTTTCAAAATTCCAAAGTTCAAAGACAAAATGATGGTAATTTGTGAGAAAAATTTCTCGCTTTACAACTAAATTATAATCCTTTTTCGAAAAGACCCCATTCCAAGTAAGAATTACAATTCTTTTAGAAAATTTCCTGCATGAAGGCAGACCAATAATAATTCTTTTGAAGCATTCCTCATTTTAGATCTGCATTGGAATTATTGATCGAAAAGTGTGATTCTTTTGGATAATTCATTGTTTCGCATCGATACTCTGATTTCTTTTCAACAATCTACTCTTCCAAATCCGAATTCTATTCGGAAATTCTCTTATCAAAGATAAAAGTATTGTGTTTCATTTAAAAAAATACTTTGTTTCATGTGTGAATTATAATTTTTATGTTGAAAATTCAATATTCCAACTCAGAATCATAATCCTTTCAGAAAGTTTCTTTTATAGAGCGTGGTTACAATAATAGAAGAAAAATTTAGAGCATCATTTATTTTCCAATGTCACCTTTACAAATATGAGAATACTGCCTTCTACTTGTTTCAATAAGGTTGAAAATTATACAGAATCGCCTCTTTTATTCATCATTTCTGTTTATTACAACTACCACTTTCATACAAATTTTGAAATTAAAATATCGTTTAATTAATTTTACATTATCTAAAATTGTTTTTTTTTTGTATTAGACCAGATTCAAATTGTGATTTGAAAAATTATCTCTTTCAATTCAGAATTATAATTTTTGTCAAAAATTATTTGTTTTGGATCAGAATTATGATTCGTTTCTATAAATTTCTGGTTTCGAATTAGAATTAGAATTTTTGTGCGCAAACTTCTTTTTCCAAATCACAATTGTCCAAAAAAAGTAAAAATTGTAGATATTTTAAAAATTCATTATTTCGGATTTGAATTATGATTTTTTTTTCTAAATCTCTATTCCAAATCAGAATCAGACTTCTTTTTAGAAATTTCAGGTACCAAATTCAAACTGTTCTCATTTTTGAACATCTCATGTCACACCTCATAATTATATATTTTGTTACATTCCTCGTTTCAATTCAGAATTATAATTCGTAATTGTTAAACAAATAGTTTTATTTTTAGCCAAAAATATGAGTTTTTGATAACACATATCATTTGCAAGCAAAAAGTTTAATCGTCTACCAAACTGTTGAATTTTTGAGCCGAAAAACCAATTTTCTACCAAACCATTAAATTTTCAAAACGAAGATATGAATTTTCAACTAACATGCTAAGACTAGAGAGCTGAAATATAAACTAAAATAATAAATATTAGAAGAAGAGAATTTCGAACAATAAAGTTGAACATTCAATCCATCTATTAACTAACCAATTAAACAATTCTTGAGTTTATAAATAAACTCATAAATAACTAGAGCCATCAATCAATCAATCTACTATCATATTTTCATCACGGAATTCATTTCATATGTTAAAAAAATTCTACTTTTCGGTTCAAAATTTAATTATTTAGATGAGAACTTAACCCCTTAGATGAATGTTAAAACCTTTTGTTGAAAATTCATTTTTTATTAAAAAATAATTTCTCTTATGAGAGTTGTAACTTTTTGTATTTTGTTCAAAAATATATCATTTTGGTAGAAAATTAAACTATTTTGGTAGAAATGTCATCTTTTTTGGTTAAAAATGCAGATTTTTGATAATAAACTCTTTTGGTTATGGTTTCAACTATTTGTTTCCAAATCCATATTTTTTGGGTAACTTAGCTGATTTTTATTTGTATTCAAATCTTTTCTGGTTGAAATATCAACTATTATATTTTTCTTTGAGAATTATTCTTCTTTCCTTAAAAGTAGAAGTAGTTTTTGAAAATCAATTTTTTTGTGGAAGCTTCATCACTTTAATCAAAAATGCATGCCTTTGGTTGCAAATTTTTTAATATTTCATTGTTGAGAAATAATTGTTGTAACTCAAAATGTAGCTATTCAATTTTTGATTCAAAAATTCTTATCATCTCAAAAGTGATCTCTTCTAGTTCAACTACTTGTTATAATGCTTTTGTTAGAAATTCAATTTGATTGCTCTTGAAGATTGATCATTTGAGTTAAAAATTTATATTTTGTGGTTAAAAATTCAACTGCTTCGTTTCAGGTATAATTACTCAGTCAAAAATCTATTTTTTTGTTGGAGATTCATGATTGTAATAAAAAAGTCATATCGTTGGTTGAAAATTTCAATATTTCATTGAAAATTCGTTTGTTTGCTTGTTTGTGGAATAACTTTTGAAACTGCAAATGTAAGTAGGTCATTTCTGATCGCAAATTCATATTTTCAATTATAAACTAATTTTTTCTGCTTGAAATTTTAGTATTTTTAGTTGAAATTAATGGTTTTATATTCAAGATAAAATCATTCGCGGTGGAAAAAATATCAACTACAAAATTTTTCTTTAAGAATTCATATTTTTTGGTCAAATAAAATTTGATTACTCGGTTGAAAATTAAACTATGTTTTTTTAGTTCAAGATTTATAATTTAGTTAAAAACTCAATTATTTGGTTCTAAATCAACTTTTTTGTTAAAAACTGCAATTCTCTGCTTTAAAATGCAACTTTTTAAAAAATTTCTCTTGGCTCGAAAATATAATAATTTGGTAGAAAATTCCTTTATTGTGTTGAAAATTCGCCTTTTTGTGGAAATTATTCTATTTAGTGGAAAATTCATCTTTTTCTTTGAAAAATTGTCTACTCAATAGAAAATTGATCTTTTTGGTTAAACACCTAACTAATTGGCAAAAAGTTAAACTGTTTTTTTGAACGTTTTTTTTCCTTGAAGGCAATTTTTTTGTCGGAAAATTAATATTTTTAGCTGGAAATTTTCTAGAATATTGATTTTTTTATTGAGAAAAATCCAAGTCAGCCAGTGTCATGATTTTTCTTAAGACTGGTGCAAAATGTACACTTTTATTACATTCGTATGAATAAAAACCCACAGTGACCAGCATTTATTTTATTTTTTCGAATTTTTCTTTTAGTAATCTCTGATGCAAGTTGAAAGTTCCTACTCTCGTGATTTTTCTCGTACGTGGAGCAATTATTTTTTTACAGTCTTTCGAGCAATATATTTTTTATAAGTACGCTTTCTTGAGTACTTGCACTTTCTTACAGAAAGTAATTAAACAATGCAACCTAACAAAAAATTTTAATGGAAAACAGAATACTGTTGTGAAGTATGAGGATCCAAAATATCCAAAATTGATTTGTAGCACATAGATCTATTGTGATTTAAAAAAAATTCTTATTATATTCTTCTCTCGATGAGAAGGCATTGGTTTTATATGAAAATAGTGTTTTGTAGATTCCAGCAAATCTCTCCGTTTTCGGATCGCATTATTGAGAAAAAATAAAATTGTTCAGTAACCGACTATTAGCTAATCAAGCCCGTGAAACTTCCCTTGCAATTAGTTGACTTTTAACGATATTTATACGGAGAGAGAGAGAGAGAGAGAGAGAACAAGAAGCTGTGAGACAAAACTCTTTACATAATCAAGTTCATCATTATTCAAAGCAAATCATTTTTTCTAAGTTTGCTACATAATTACAATTTTCTATGGAAAATTAGAAAAATGTGCAAAAAAGTAAAAGTTTCACAAAAAAGAATTTATAAAAAGATAAAAAGAAGAGCAGAGCATGGAGATCCTGAATATGTATAATTAATTTCGAATTCACTCATCCATAGTAATATAAAAAGTCTATAAGAATGGTATTTTCCTTGACATTATTCGAACAATCAGAAAGCAATGTGTTCAAATTGAGACAGGCTGCATCATTAAAATTTTTGCATAGTCCTGAATAAATTTCCTTGTACCAAAAAATTAGTTTTCCATTATTGAATCAGAAAATATTTCGAATAGTCAAATTAGTAATTTTCTACTAATCTTTTGTTGGACAAGATTTCCCTAATCCGATCAGTACAATTTCACCAGTAACTATTGATAGTTTACCAATTTCGGTTAAGGAAGACCTCTAAGTGTCTTTCACATCAGGAACAAAACCATAAAATATATAAATAATGTAAGATTATAAAAATGCGAATATCGCAACATGAGATTATTTCAATACAGTTAAGAATGTAATATCATCGCGTTGTTCTATTAAAATTTTCTATTTTGTACGTTATTCATCTTGATAATTTTTTTTTATTCAATATATACAATTCTTAGTAAACGTATTTATTGGCATTAAGCAATTAATTGTTCTTATGAGGATTCTGAGTATGAGGATCCTGAATATGCATAATTAATCTATATATTGATCCACATTTATTCCATATTGACCCATTTTATTTTTAAGATTGCAAAAAATTACAGTTTGTTAAAACCTTTCTCAAACAATTCGAAATATTTAAATTTTCAAAATAGGAAAAGACTAGGTCACGTTGACAATTTCTCAATATGGCCTTATTGTTTCAATAGAGCTAAAAATGCTAGACTATCGCGTAGTTTTATTGAACCTTACTAGATCTGAAAATATCCATTTTTATAACTTTTTTGAAATTATTATATACTAATCCCAATAATTTTCTTTTCACCAAGCAATTAGTTCTTCACTATTGAATTAGTAGAATCTCTCTCATGTGATGGCAACGAGCTCTATTTTTTCAAGTTATCTATTACATAATTATAAATATATTTTCAAATGTGTATAAACAAACACAAACTAGGCATGCATTTTCTTGGAAAAATTGTGCAAACAAAATCTGAGCAGGATTTACGAAAAATAATCAAGATATTCGTAATCAGGGGACTTTTTTGGCCTTTTCAACAAAAAAGGTATCGCGAGGTAATATCGGTGCATATAGAGGAGTAAGTGGTGTTTTCTGGATAAGAATTAATTTTTTCAACTACCAATTTTTGGTTGAGAATTAATTTTTTTGACTATGAATGTAACTGTTTAATTTTTTGTTGAAAATTGATATTTGCTTGAAAATTATCTTTTCCAGATGAAATTTCAAGTATGTTTTTGAAAAATCATGTCAGAATCGAGTTGTCCATATACGAAAATATAATATAGTTTTTTTTTAATTTACGCATTTGGTTAAGAATGAATCTTTGTAAGTTGGAAATTAAACCGTATGGTTAAGAATTTATCTGCATCGTTAAGAATTTAATTATTTTGTTCAAAGTTCAGCTATTTGATAAAGTGACTTCTTTCGTCAAAAATTCAACTGTTTCACTGAAAAAGTATCCTGCGTTCAGAATCAATGTTTTATGGTAGACGAGTAATCTTTTTTGATTGATAATTAACAGTGATGTCAAAATGTCTACTGTCTTCTAAAAAAATTCGCTTTCTTGGCGTGAAAATTTTACTGTTTGATTAAAAATGCATCTATGTTGTTGAAAAATCGTTTCTTCTGTTTAAAAGTTTAATTGTTTGGCTGTTAATGACACTGGCTGGTTAAAAATGAATTTTTTTGTTGAAAATTCAAATATTTAGTTGAAAATCCCCCCGTTTGAATTAAAAAATTATCTTAGATTGTCAAAAATGTTTGTAGGTTGAACATTCAACTATTGTGTTGAAAATGCAACACATTTCAACAAGAAATCATAAGAATTGTAGAAGCTTCATATTTAATTAAATATGGGTACGACATTAGTGTTGTTCCAAAGAATTTATTTCTTAATTATTTTCCTATTTTTGTGGAAAATCTCCCTAACGTAGTTTGTCGCTCAGTTAAAAAAAATTAATTTCTTACTAAAAATACGAAGTCTTGATATAATACATAGATTTTGAATCAAGAATTTGAATTTCCAACTAAGAAGCTTATTTTATAACAATTAGAAATTATTTTTAATCCCAAATGACAAATTTTCAACAAACCAGTTAAATTTTCATTCAAATAACCCCATTTTCACCCACCATAATAAATTTCCTACCAAGAAAATAGTTATCTACTAAAAGGACGAATTCTTAATAAAAAAATACATTGTGAGACGAATAGTTGAATTTTCCACCATAAAGAATTATTTTCTACGAATAGAGACGAATTTTTGACAAATTACATACATTTTCAACTAAATAGGTAAATTTGAAAAAAAGAAAGATAAGGTTTTAATTTAAAATTAAATAATGAAATCTTCAATTAAAAAAAATTGTTTTCAATGAAAAAACAACTGTTTTGTATAACAGTTAATTCTTCAACGAAAATTATCAATCATCAAGCAAGCAAATCAATTTTTCACTAAAAAAATACAATTTCTCAATAGCATACGCAAGTCTTGAGTCAAATAATGTAGTTTTTAATTAGAAGGTTATTTTACACCAAAAGAGAATAATTTTCAATTCAAAAAGACGCATTTTTGTCGAAATATTTGAATTTTCAACTTACCGAGCTGAAATTCAAACAAAAGAATTAAATTCTCAACGATTGAGTCAAATCCCTAACCACATGGTCTAATTTCCAATTTACAAATGGTTATATTTTCAAAAAAAAAACAAAAAAAATTGTATAATATTTTCATGTGTGAACAACTGGATTCTTTCAGTTTAAATTATAACTAAAATTATTATGATTATTATATATCATTACTGTACTATACTTGTCATTTAGTATGACTTTAAAAAAAAAGTTAATTTTTTACTAAAAAGGCAAATTTTAATGAAAATAGTTTATCCTTCAACAAAAAATTCCATATTCTATCGAATAGTTCAATCTTTTACTATATTGTTGACTTCTTGAACAAAACAGAATAATGTATACCTAAACATTTTTAGTCAAAAATGATCAATATCCTACTAAGAATATTAATTTTCGACCAAAAAACCCGAATTTTCAAAAACATACATGAAATTTCATCTGGAAAATATAATTTTAGAGCAAATATTGATTGAAAAAAAAAATTAGTTAAATTGTTAGTCAAAAAAATTAATTCCTAAGAAAACTAAAAATTCCTAAAACAAATTTTTTAAAAAACATGCATCTTGAGCAAAATAGTTGAACACAAAAGATGATTTTTCAACACAGAAGATTAATTTACTAACAATGATATATTTTAATTTTCAAAAAAAAAGACAAATTTTCAACAAAATACATTACTTTTTTAAAATATTGTAAATTCTAAAGCCAAGAAGACGAATTATCTAAAAAACGGTTGAATATTCAACCTCAAACATGGATTTTTTATCGAAAAAGTTAATTTTCTATCAAATAGTTAATTTTCCATCAAATGGTTAAAGTTTTATAAAAAAAAACTAGTTTTAAGCAGAAAGGTAAATTGTCTAACCAAGGAGTTTTATTTTATACCAAATTGTTGAATTGTTGACCGCACCAGATTAATTTTGACCCAGTTTCCTGTTTAATCAAAAAGGATGAATTTTAGACCAAGACGATTAATTTCCGACCAAGAAAGACGTATTTTGAACAAAAAACATTAATTTTCAAGTAGAAAATTTTTCGATAGAAATGTAAATTACAAACCAAAAAATGCTATAATCATATTGCTAATTGAATAAATTGATTCCCATCCACAAACAAGTCGAATTTTCCACAAAATACAGGAATTTAATACCAAATTGTTAAACGTTGAAGCCAAAAGTGAAATTTTCAAAAAATGATGAATTTTCAGCCAAAAAAGTGAAGTTTCTAACAAAAATGTTAATTGACAACCAAATACTTAAATTTTTAACTACATTATAAATCTTAAAAAAAGCAGTCCAACTTTCAATCGAGTAGACAAATTTTATTCCACCAAAAAATATGAATTCTTAAAGGAAAATATTGTAATTGATATTTGGTCCAACCTAAATTATTTTATCTCAAATAGAAAACTTCACGTTCAAGATGCGTGAAGGTGAACAAACAGAGATTTTATTTAAAACAAGTCTTATAGGATAGTCTTTAATAATACGTTATATAATAGAATTTATTTCTTGTATTGAATCAAATTTTTATTTAAACATGGCTTAGTCATTCCAAACTCAATTTCTGTAGAGATGATCATAATTCACCAAAATTCTAACCAATTGAAGAACAGTTCATGGCATCAGTATACTATTTTCAACTAAAAAAATATGCATTATCTTGTCAAATTCCCCTCAGAGAATTTACAAAAAATTATAATTTTAGGTTTTACCTTGATTAGAAAAAGAAGCACAATAAAGTAAGGTCTCTCTTGGAACGGGGATTAAAAAAAAAACTCTGACTTGGAATAATGAATTTTGAAAAAATGATTTTGTTTAGGAACAGGAAATTTTCTAAAAGAATTACAATCTCGACTTAGATATTGAAATTCTCTAAAAAAATCTGATTCTTTTTAGGAAAAGGGCATTTTAGAGAGAAATGATAATTTTGAGTTGGGACAGCGAATTTTCCAAAAAAGTTATGGATCTGACATGTAAGAGGATATGTGTTTGAGAAAATTAAAAAAAAAAGATAATTCATATCTGAAATGAGGAGTCTTTCAAAAGAACTTTAAAAAGTTTATTTCGGAAAAGTGAATTTCCTAAAAGACTTGGGCTTCTGATTTCGAACTTGGAATTTTTCAAAAAAAGTGATAAATGTTGATTATAAAATGGAATTTTTCGAAGCATTTACATGCAATTCTTAATTTGACCTGATAATTTTCTAAAAAAATTATATAATTTAAATTTTGAAGCAATTTTTTTCAAGGAATTATATTTCTGACTTGTGAGAGGGAATTTTCAAAAAGAATTTTAATTCTGACGTCATACAGTACATTTTCCAAATTTTGATTAATCTAAAGTTTTTGATGAAATAAGCACTTGACTTTTCATTAAAATAGTTTAATTATCAACCAGGTAGCTGAATTTGATACAAAACTGTTGAATTATTAATCCAAACAGACGAATTTTCCACAAAAAGTTCAATTTTCTACTAAAATGAAGAATCTTCGACCAAGAATAAAAATTAGTTTTTTTAAGTGTAGTTCAAATTTGAACCAAGTAGTCGATTTTTCAACCAAAACATATGAATTCTGAACGAAAAAGTTGAATCTTAAAATAAAACCTAACAATTTTTAACCAAACACTGGCATTTTTACCGAAAAGAATGAATATTCAGCCAGATAGTTGAATTTTCCACTAGAAAGATCAATTTTCAATTGAAAGGATCAATTTTGAATCAAAAGTGAAACAGTTGAAAAAATTAACTTTTAAACAAAACAAAAACATCTAATTTTCAACAAAATAGTTAAATTTTCACACAAATATTTGAATTTTCCATAGAAAATTATAAATCTTCAACCAAAAAAATTAACGTTTACCAATGTTGTTCAACAAAAACATTAAATTTTCTGTTAACTTTCTTTGTTAAAGATGGATAATTTCAGTTGAAAAATTGACTGTTTTGCAAACGTTGTTTTTTTTATTTGAAATAATTTTTTTTTAAATAAAGATTTAACTATTCAAATTTTCATTAAAATTTGACTACTTTGTCAAAAATTCAATCATTTTTATAAAAATTTAACTATTTTGACAAAATTTTATTTTTTTATTGGAAATTCAACTATTTTGTAAAAAATGTAATTCTATGACTGAAAATTTAACTATTTTGTGAAAAATAAATTTGTTTGAAAAGTCAACTGATTGGTTAAAAATGTTCTTCTTTGTAATTGGCAATTTTTGTTTTTCTTTGTTGGTAAAAGATTACCTTCGTAGCTCTCAACTGAGGGAAAATAGGGCTATTTTTGAAAACATAGGGGCATAATATGAAAATTAATTTTTCTAAATAGCACTAATGTTGATACCATATGCAACTTAACATTTGAATTTTATTTAAAAAAAAATCAATTTGCAACCAATCAGTGTCATAAACAAAATAATTAAAATTTTAACCGTATAGTTGAACCTTTAACCACATCGTCTAATTTGTACTCAGAAAGATGAATTTTCAATCAAATGGTTGAACTAAAAAAAAAAACTATAATTCAACCAAAGTCAGTTATTTCGTTAGCAGTCCTAGATGAACAATTGGATTCTGCAAGTTTAAATTATAATTCGAATTGTTAATGTTATTGATATTTAATTAAAACAACTTGCCTTATTCAAAATCTTTATGTCCCTGAAACAGAAAATTCTATTAAAAAACCGCCTCTACCAGGAATCGAACTTGGGTCCGTGGGGTGTAAATAAGTGCACAACAATTACAACAACCCAAGAAAAAAAGCGTAAAATAGCCCATAATTATATCGAAACATAGAAAAGATGGTGATTTTTTACCCAAAAAAAGTAATAATGAAGGAATAAATTCTTCCAAATAAAATTAACGTAAATGCCATATTAAATTCAATATGAAACTCTTAAAATACCTAAAATTTCAATTTGAAATATATTCAATTTTCAACAAAGAAGATTAATTTCCTAACCAAATAGATGAATTTTACCCAAAATACATTAATTTTAAACCAAATAGTCTTGAAAAAATATGCATTTTTAACAAACTAGTTCAACCAAGTAGTTGAGTTTTCAACCAAAAGAATAAATTTTCCGGCAAAAGAATGAATTCTCTACCAAAAAACACAAATTTGTAAAAAAAGTCATCGGTTTTGAACAAAATTGTTCAATTTTAAACCAAAAAGGACGAATTATCTAGAAAACAATTGCATTTTTAACCGAAAAATACATTTTTTTCAAAATAAGGTTAATTTCCCCCCAAAAAGTTAAATTTTCATAACAATAGGTTATTCCCGGATAGCGCAAAAGTTTTCCTAAAAATTCCTGGAACATTTCAATTGAAGATTCGGAGAATTCCGAAAAATGTTCCTGGAAGTTTTCCAGAAATAGGTAAATGTCCGCGTTTCTAGAAAGGTTCCCGAAAAAGATTGCGGGAATGTTCGTGAAAAATGTTTCAGGAAGGTTTCGGGAATGATTTTGAGAAATGTTCGCATTATATAAATTTAATTTATTTGATAAGTTAAATTTATCAAGAACACATTTCCCGTACCTTCCCTGGAAACCTACCTAGAATATTTTTCAGAATTTTCCAAAACATCCTTGGGAAGGAATCTTTAAGCAAACCAGATAATTTTTTACCAAAAAAAAAAATAAATTTTTATCAAAATACATGAATCTTCAAATAGGAAAGGTCAATTTTCGATGAAAAAAAAAAAAACAATTTTCATCAAAATAGTTACATTTCCAGCCAAAGAGATGAACTTTCAAGTAAAATGATGAATCTTGGAAAAGATCAATTTTGAACACAAAATATGAATCTTAAGGAAAAACAAAATAGTTACATTGTTATTTAAAGAAATTGATTCTCAACAAAAAAAAGAAAAAAAAACGAATTTTCAAGAGAACGGTTACATTTTCAATCAAAGAGATGAAATGACAACCTAACTGATAAATATTTAAAAAAAAAATTAATTTCCAGCAAAAGAGTCCAAACCAGAAAATGATTCTTTAATTCAAAATATTAATTTCCCAAAAATAGAATAGTTAAATTTGCAGCCAAGGAGATGAATCTGCAATCTTGAAAACTTGAAATCGTAGAATATCTCGGGTGCAAAATATGTTGGTTTTAAAAAAAGGTTAGGCGATAAGTATTTTTCCGATTCAGAGAAAAAAAAATTATATGAAGTGATACGTATTTGAATTTTGTGCTGCGTCTTTCATAAAACCCGAGTGTTTTCTTCAAACCTCTATAACTTTTGACATTATCGAGATATTTATTATTTCCTTTCTGATTCTAATAGCTTCCATCGTCTTTTTTCAAATATATTCAAATATCTTGTAAGTTTGATTCTTTCTGAATAAATTATGTAGCCAGGCGAATTCTTTTTTCTTACAATCAAATTTTCTACTTTTCTTCGGAACAATGACAGATACAAAAAATAGTTGGAATAAAAGTTGACACGCCTAAAAAAGTTCTATCAAAAATATCTCTTGTTCCTTTGCGGTACCTTTCATCGTTTATGAGAAAAATTCAAAAATTACATTTTTAGAAAATAAAAATTACCCCGGCTTAAAAAATGGTTCATCAAACATGATGCTGATAAGATGCCTTTCTTTTATCATTAGAAATTTTCAAAAATTATTTGAAAGCATAAAATAGGTGTGGTTTCCAGAAAATCTTTCTTTTTTTCTTTGAATTCTGAAAACATGAAAGGAAATAGTTACTCGAAAACCCCGCCGGTTTTATTCTTCGAAAATTTTGTTTGAAAGTGTCTTCTTATAGAAGAAAGGCGTATAGTCAGCATTATGCGGGCTAACCCATTTTTGAGGTCAGGAAAACTTTTTTTTCGTAAATATGTAATTTTAGAATTTTTTTAATTTCAAGCCGAAAGGAAAAATTATTTACATTATGCATATATTTTCTAGTCCAGAACTATGATTTTTTCAAGAAAAAAATTCATTTTCTACCAAAAAGTCAATCTGTCGTAAAAATATGGGAGATATCGGAAAAGAACAGAAAAAAATTTTGTATCTGTCATTGTTTCCGAAAAGAAGTAGGAAATTCGATTGTAAGAAAAAAGAATTCTCTTGGCTACAAAAGTGATGTAGCAGAAATCAAACACACGAAATATCTTCACTATCAAAGCGCAAGTAAAAAAAAAATTGGAAAGAAATTTGAAAGAGGGTGTTTTGAGAAAATAATAAATATCACAATAAGGTCAAAAGTTATAGAGGTTCAAAGAAAAATTCGAGTTTTTTTGAAAAACAAAGCACAAAATTCAAATTCGCATAAATTCTTTGGCTTTATGAAAGAAATAAAACGAATATTTAGATCTAGAACAACTCGAAATAGCAATTTCAGATCCTGATTCATTAAAAGATTTCTCTGATAAATATCAGCTTTTAGTTGGTAGTTTATTCGTAGTTTATGGTAGTTTATGTGACGTAGTTTAAGAAATCGTAAAAATTTCCAAAAATCGTGTTTTCCTAATTTAAAGGTAAAAGTTTAAATATATATTTAGAACAATATTGTTCCTTTAAATTTTCTTGGTTTCATGCACATTCCGAAAAAAACCAAGATCGTGAACTTGATAAAAATAAATTATTTCTGTAGAACTCTATAATATATATTTTGTTTATTTGATACCTATATTTAAATAAAAATATTGTATTGATTTTGATAAAAAACATGAACGTTTTATTACATTTCACTCGTCTTTTAAGATTTCTATTTAAATTAAACTATTTGTAGATCTCTCAAAAACCTACTATTATATATACTGTTATTTCGCGGGTTTTGACTTCAATAAGCGGCGATTCTAGAGATTCGAAGTGCAAAATCGAAGGATTTCTCAACTACAGTTTGTCCAAAATCTTAGGGGGAAAAACACTTCATTATTATTATATGATGAATTTATTTATTTAAGTATGCATACACAATTTTCAGAATATGATTGTATACAATAATATAATAGAATATATAATAATATGAGGGAATAATGCAATATACTCAGAATATCCTAAGAATATCGAGATTTTTACATTTTAGGACATTCACGATATTACTTGAGGATATCCACACAGAGTCGTGAATAAGGTTTTCTGCGCTTGGACCAATAAATAATTTTGCAAGTGGCGGAAGACACGTAGAATTTTCATTCAAACTGAAAACGTATAAATATCCCTGAAGAAGTTATTTGCGTATCTGTGCCCTAATGCCATGTATGGCTCGACAATTCTTCTAAGATCTTGATCTGAGCTTCAAATCTAAACTGAATTTCCAAAAGAGCTTCGTTCCTGAGAGTGTCATAATTGACCCCTGGCGGTGCTCGCCTTACTTTGAATAATTTGTGAAGCACCTGCTTAGTGTTTGGTATTGTTATATATAGGCGTGCGTATTTCTTTGATTTTGGGGGAGGCGGTCGGTTAGTCGGATCGTATACATGCCAATTTTGTTCAAATTCATCATATTGTATATTGAGTGCCATTACATCAACTGATTTTGGCTCATAAGTCGGTTCAAAATATCCTTGAGTAGATGCCGCCGCCGAATATAGATCACCAGATTTATGCAGCAAATTCGGGAACGTAATGAAGCAAGCTCTGTATCTTGCAAAGTTATATCTCGGTCTTTCATATAAAAAATCAGGTTCGGTATGGCCTTCTGCGTCCATCCTCAAGTTATTCCGAAATTCAAGACCCTGCTGGCTTGTCACGACAATCTTGCCGGAATTTTCTGGGTGCAATGGGGGTTTACCCATCCGATTTGAACGGTTCATGGCATCACCTAATTTTGTGAGAAAAAAAAACGACATTCAGCAAGTTTTTGTACATTAGTAATTTTGAAGTTTTAACAATTTTCATCAAACAAACATTTTTCGAATGTTCTACAGCGACTTCAGCTCGCGATATGGCTTAGGAAAATTGTAGAAAAAATAAAAAATTTGAAGGATGCAATCCTCAATCTTATCTTTAATTTGTATCGAGGAAATTGGAGAGATCTCCATGGGTGTCTGAGATATGGCTAAAAATGTCCTAGAGTAATAGCCTGCATTTTTTTTCAAATTGCATTTTCGAGTTTCTGAGATGGAATCATATCGAAATATTTCAAACCAGTATATTTAATAAAAATACAGGACATCAAAAATTTCGCTCCATGAGAAAGCGATGAATAATTTTTTTTAATTGTTCTCCACACCCCTTTTTGGGAATTCAGTTAGCTTCGATTTGAAAAGAGAAACTTTAACATCGCATAATCAGGGATAACGTTTTATGAACTTAAGATTTCTTATGAATTTTTCTAGGTTGAAGTCAACGTACAAAATTCTTGTTTTTCCTAAATTCCAGAAACAAGCGTAAAAAATGATATATTCTTCTAAAAAAATCAGTAATTTTGATACTAAGGATCTTTTCAGACTTGATTCGAGATTTTCTCATTTTTGAGTTTTTAAATTCTGATTGGTTTAATATTTTATTGTTCGAACTTTTGTTACATTTTGAATGTTTGCTTCATTACAATGTATAAGTTTCCAGCAGTCAGAATAAATAAGATTTGAATAAAAAAATTCGTATTATAGGCAGCGTTATTTTGTCGAGCCTACAAATATTAGTTCAGAAGAACAGAATTCATGTTTATAGTGAAGTTTGAAATCTTTATAAATGCAAAAATCAAATTAAATGCTTTCAAGTAAATATACTATAAACGACACACGTATGAATTATTGAAAAAAAATATCAATTGTAATATTATATTACACTTACAATCGTTAGGAAGGAACCACGCGAACGTGAGGAATAGAACAGGAAGAATTATCTTCATTTTTTCTAACTCTCACAACGAGCAAGAAAGAAAAGAATGAACTGATTACTAAAGAATTTCGAAGGCTATTTGTACTAGCTTTTACGACTTCCAAATGACGCGTTTTGTTTAATTTTTAAAACGAATATAGTGGAAGGAGAAAGAATGTGGATCTCACAACTCGACATTTTCTCTATTTGCTAGGTGTGATGTAGCTGGCGCCTTCGGAATAATCAAAGATAACAACGCGTGTAAACACAAAAATTAAAATCATTCTCGGTTAGCTTGCAGAATAGGGGCGTTACCCCTATTTTGGCTGTAACATTTTTTTTCGGCAAGAAACTAATAGAATCTTCAATTGAACGATACATGAAGCGACTTGATAAGGACAAAGTTTAAAAGTATTGTTACTTTTGTTATTACGATGGCTCAAATATGGGTCTGTCACAATATAGGAATGATCATATTATGACCGAGATTATTAACATTATTTTTGTGACCAGTCAAGGAGGTGCTTTCCCGCCCCCACGAGACGTTGGAAAGGGGTAGGGATTTCACCAACATTATTTTTGTGACTGGTCGAAGGGGTTATCATTAATTATTTACAATGTTTCTGGCCGTACGGATGTTTAGAAACACCTAAACGGTTAGTTGAATATGACCCATATTTGAGACATCGTAATAACAAAAGTAACAATAATTTTGAGCTTTTGCCTCGTCAAATCGCTTTACTTATCGTTAGATTAAAGATTCTAATAGTTCGTTTGCCGAAAACAATATTTTTTCCACCAAAACAGAAGTGACGTCCCTATTCTGCAATTTGCACCTCATTTTCCTGATTTTTGTCTGCTTTGTGCTTTAAACTGCAAACAAGGATGAAGGAATCACCATGTCTTGACAAAATTGGCGATTTCTATGCTAATAAAAGGAGTAAGTGAAAGGAGAGCAAAGTTGATGAGAAGTTGCATTTCTGCAAAAGAACCTGAAAACCACCGCTTGCAAGGGCTTTATTTTTTTTCGAAATACGGTATTCTCTAAAACAAGTGAAAATAAATAAACCTTTACCATTTGATTCCTATAAAAGGATATTTATTGTTGCAAAATCCATGGTCAAAATCGATAAGGTTAAAAATTAACCAAAATTGGAAACAGTGGAAAATAAATTTTTGTAGAAGTTTTCTTATAGAACAATTTCAATTTAGGGCTTTCTCGTTTGTTGGATATTTCCAAAGAAAATGAATTTTTTTAATTTTTCAGGAAAGCCTGCGAAATTTTCTTAACTTTTGACTCCTTTTGATATTATCAGTCAAAATCTAATGATTTTCTTAAGGCTGTATGAAATATATCAATTTTGTAATGCATTTAAACAATTACAAGGCAGTTTTGTTAAACTTGTGAATAGGAAATGGGTATTATTGACACGCATAATCTATTATAGCTCGTTTCATTCGCGCCTCGTGTTCAGGTCATACGAAAATGTTTATTTAATTTTCAATTAATTTTAATAAGGAGTAGCTACTTTATCTCCTTATGTATTCTTAATATTTTTATTTGTTGTGCTTTCGTTCAAAAGCATTCAGAAAAGTAAATAGTCAGGTATTGAGAAATCGCACGAGAAATAAAATAAGCCATGAATAATTAAAATTGAATGCAAATTTCGACTTTTCGTACATAAGAGGAAAACCCGTAGATATGGTTAAAGCATTTAAAGTCAAATATAATTTTCCAGAACACGTAGGGAGACCGAGCTTCCTATTTTTTATAAATATTAATATTTCAGTTCAGGGCAAAAGGTTTAAAAAATAAATTTCGAAATATTCAAAAAGTCATTACAATCCCTAAAGGTAATTTTTCTTTTCAAGATCAAATAATCTCTATCTTACGATTTTTAAAAAGTGCTTGGATTGTCCAGCTTTTCCAAAGAAATTTAACATCCGTTTATCAAACATAATTGGTAAATATCACGATTCTCATGGCATAGAATACAAGCGTAAGGGAATGGAAAATTGTAATATTTGTCATTCAGCAATGTATAATGTAGGTATATTCTATAATTTGTTTGTCTTCTTCCACGTTGGAGTAGATGAGCTAGGCCAGTTCTAATTATATATTCCTACTTTACCGACATCGAGAAGATTCTAGCTGTGGTGGTTCGTGTCCGTGCTAAATTTTTCTAGAAAAGTGGTTCATGTCCGTGCTAAGCTTCTAGAACGTTTTCGATGGGTCCTGGTGACGTCATCATGCATTCCCGCCTTACCGACATTCTTGATTGGCATTAGTGTGTGTATGTGTGAAGTAAGCCTGCGTGCGTGTATCTGTGTGAGGTTGACATCGAGACCATTGTAGAACATTCCTTGATGACGTCACAGAGTTTTTGCGCAATTGTGCGCCATTGCACAATTGTGCCAGCCAAATACATATTACAACAGGTACAAGGTTATTTTTTATTTCAATATTTTTTTCGCGTAAATACTTTCAAGGTTATATTTTGCTTTGTCCTGGCAATTCAGACTGCGTCAGTTATGGGAAAAACAAGAAGGATGATTCATTGCTTCCTTACAGATAAAATATTTATTTAATGCGCAAAAGGGTGCAGGTGTACAGATGAAATTTAATGCGGAGGGCTATGTATCACATTCTGCTTTGGCTAGCTAAATTTGATTTATTGCTTTCTTATAGATAACATATTTAACTTAAAATTCCTCTCCTTATTTAATGCGCATGTAATTCGTGAACAATATTCTTCTAGAACATTCTTGATGGCTGCATCAAATTAAACTGCACAACTTTTTGGTTAACAAGTTCAAAGTTATTTGCATGACGCATTACATTTTGCTATGTGAAGAATTATATTTCAAACGTGTCGATAATAATGTAGAATCTTTCAGAACTCAAGGACGAGGAGGAAGATAACAAAAATGTTAATAAAAAAGAATATTTTAGTTTAATCGAATAATATAGGTAAGAGTATATCTAGAAGAATAAAGCATTTTCTATGGTAGGTTATGTGCTTAGGATCCTGATCGGTTGATTCTGGTGTCGAGGAGCGAGCGAGCGAGGATTCGAGATGAAATCCAGACGTGTTTAAAAGTTTTGATTTTAGGAAACATTGGATGCACTGAACGTCTAAGTCTGCATACATGTCATTAGACTCTGCTTTCCTTCTCTAGAGATCACTTTTTTTTACTGCTAAAATAAAATTTAAAAAATATTATATCAATATAATAGAATACTTCGAATTTTTCAATAATCCACTAAAGCTACTGTATAATATAGTTTATAGAAATCGAGCATGATCAATTGCTTCCTAGCTAAGTATTTCATTCAGGGGTCAACATTTTTGTCTATATTATTGAATCTTCTAGAACTTTGAAACAAGGAGATAGATATATTACTGTCAGATACCATAAGAATCTACCTTACCGATCTTCTAAATCTGTAGTGCTTATTTTCTAGAATACTCCTAATGATGTCAATGCATTCTATGGCGCAATTTTTTGTTGGTGAACAAGTTCAAGGCCATTTTTCATGACGCATTACATTTTGCGTTGCAGAAAAAATTATATCCTAAACCTGTCGATTATAATGTAGAATCTTCCAGAACTTTGTTGCATCATGTGGTGGAATATCTCCTCTCCCTCTCCCTCTCCCTCTCCCTCTCCCCCCTCTCCCTCACCCTTCCTCTCCCCCTTTCTCTCCCTCTCCCTCTCCCTCTCCACCTTTTTTTTTTCAATATTTTCAGTCTTGAAAGAAAGCTTAGATTTTCTTCTTGAAGTGCCTTGAGATTAAGAAAATAAATTTATTAATGAAATAAAAATGAATAAGTTTAAAGTGCTCTGGTATACCGAAAGACGCTTGCGCACATGCTCCGATATTCTAAACGATTATGACCGAAATTACAGAAATGACCCTGCTTACCCATAGACCAGGTATCTGGTAGTTTGGCGTCCAAAAAAATGACTATAGTAATATTTTTAATGAGAAAGTTTCGTTAAGGGCTTCTTTTTAACACCAAAATCTCTGGAACAGATCAATCGCCAAATCGGTTTTTTGTAAAGATTTCCGAAAGTTACTTTTGCGCGGACGTATCATTCCCATTGCATTGTAGAGCAAAATGTCTACAAGAAAAAATAAAGGCGACAAAATTATGGGAAAAACTTCGAAGAAAAAAAATCTGCTATCTTTAATAGGTATCGAGTTACGATGTTTTGAAAAATCCCCACCTTTTTGAATTTTCAGCGAAAAATTACGCAGTTAAAGAAAACTGTGTACCTCTATATCTGATTACTGTATGGAATAGTGTTCTACCTGGAATAGATCATAAATCACGACTCCTCAATGTTGACCATTTTTGCCTGTTTTTAAGGGCAAAAAAAGTGGAGTTCCTTTTTTTTTCAAAATAAATTGTCTCACGTCCAATTTACCTTTATGATTTAAGAGGGTGAAATAACGTCTATAAAAATCCGACTTCCCTCAGGTCGCTATCAACTGGGGCGTAGCACACTATGATGAATAATCTTCTGATTCCTATCTTCATTCTAGCCCACAACAATCTGGGTGGTACAAAATCATGATCTTTGAGATGCTTTCTTGCTTTTTCAATCATAATTAAACCGACCCTTTTACTACCATGTGATTCACTGCCTACTCTTTATTGTTTGTATTATTCATGGTTTAAATTGTACATCCAAGTACCACCTTGATGCGTGTATTTTGTTTTGCGAGTCGAAAATCATGTCCGAGTTAAGAAGTTATTCGTCGTACGGTGGAGATTCATTGTTATAACGTCAGTCCCACCAAAACTTCTGTTACGGGGTAGGGGGGAGGGGGGGCAATGAAAATAAACCAAGAGTCGCAATTTGTTGATCTTTTATATTGAGAAGGTCACCAGCCTTCAGTAGCGTTGTGATAGATAGGAGTTCAAATGTTCCCATCTGTCAATTTCTGGCCTACCTCTAGGCAGGGAACAAAAAAATTTTATTTCATTCTATTAATTTTTTTTATTGTTATTATAAAACTCAGTGAAAACCATTAAATTAATCCCTTTCTCAATTAATTAATTAATTAAATAATTACTTCCATTTAAAGAACTATAACCAGCTGTCAATTTCCTCGAATATTTCAAAACAATTTCAAGTCACTATAAATGAGTACTTTGAAATAAGAAATAAAAAAAAAATAAAAAAAAATAAAAAAACAGTATGGGTTTTAGTGAAAAATATCAAGCCCCTTTTTCTTTCCGATTTCCAGGTTATACTGTTAGAAATAATCTAACTTATCATTTTATATTTTGTTTCTTTCCCAAATTCTGGGAGACCCGACCTTCCTCTTCTCAAGCACGCCCGCAACTGATTTTGAGAATAAAGGGTAACCATGTGTCAAGGGTCAGCTTACAATAACGTCTTTTTTTTCAAGTTAACTGTTGGAAATATTGAGTGCTTTAAGTGGACGTCTCTGAGATATTCTCGAAAATATAAAAAGAGAAGGAATTGCCGAAATACTGTGGAGGTCTTGATTTATTCTGAGTAAATTAATTAGAAAAATATTCGAACATTATTATAATTCACTTTTTTCCTATTGCTTTAAACAAAATTTCACTACAAATGTCTTTGATAGATTTTTTCACAAACTTTTTGGTGGTCGTAACGATTTTTTAAAAAAGTCAAAATTTGACCCTAACTTTTGTAAATCAAAAATAAATTTGACTTTTTTTCAAATTTCGACACCCTTTTTTCTTCAAAATAGTTTCAAAAGAAAGCTGAAATTTTTGCCTCCAAGGTCCCCAATTTTCAGAGTGGCAAATTCATTCGTCTTCGAGTAATAGAACGATACCTACACAAGATGACATGACAGAGCGGGTGGCGCGGACGTCCTATATGATACAAACAAATTACAAACGATTGTAATAAATATAAATCACAAACAACTCCTCCGCTACAGTGTTGGAAATTTTTAGAATTCCCAAATGTTATAATTTATTAGTGAATTCATTGTTGTAATTAAACTATAATATATAATTTTCTGTATTGATAGTTTTAACTGAATTCATTATTAGTAACATAACCATCAGGAATTTTCACCTTTAACTTTCTTTTTTTTGTGAAAATATTTACCTACGCGGCATATTTTAAGCCTGATTGAAGTCTCATATTTTGTCATGATTCAGAGTACTAAACATGTATACTGCATAGGAAATCTATACTCAATGTTGTATAGTGAATTTATCTACACGTATATGCATATTACATTCATAACATTTATAGTAGAATCGATATAGAAATTTCTCACAGTAAAGGGACCCAGGCGGAAAAATTATATATAGTTTATACATAGTGTGAAATATTATTTATAATTTTTATTTGTTTTATATAAAAATTGTATAAAACAAATTAAAATTATATATCATACTTCACACTATATATAATTTGTCTGTCTAGGAAAGAAGAGTCATTATCGTGGCCACGTGAAGTTATGTTGAAGAGAAAAAAAAAAAAAACTGAAACAAATCGATCTAAATCATTTTCGTTCTCTGAAAGAAGAGCAAAAAGCTTGAGACAAAACTTTATTCCCTGACGCTACATCAATAACATCAGACTATTAGATTAATCATACATTTTAACCCGTTTCCTAGAGGCTGTTTAGTGTTTATACACTTCTAATAGTGTTTCAGTAGCATCCAATAAATAATTAATTGTCATGGATATTAATTGCATTTCACAGAAAAATAATTATCAATTAGCCCGAGATTGGTACGTTCATAAACCAAGTTAGTAGAATTTGTTTTGACGGTGATGGTGCATTTTTTCGCATTGAAACAAAAGAAGATACAATGAAGTTAACATGATAACCATAACCACTGTGGTGGGTAAATTTTACCACCTGAAGGCAATTTCTGTTGGAGGTAAAGATTAGTCTCTCTCATAATCCGAGTATAGATTACAACTGGCTTTCTCTGTGAAAAAATTCATTTTTAAAAAGATTTAGGCTTGGAATAGACTCCAAAAAGCGGATTTAAAAATCCTATAAAGGATGTAAAATTGCGACATTGAACAGAAAGTGTGTGCCAACCAGGAAATCGTTTACGATGCCTGAATCGTGCAAAGTATAATCCCCGATCATTCCAGCCACCATCAACTGTACACACCGGGGGTTGTACTGAAAGCAGCCAATTTTTGTGCTCTTTACGGGGGTGGCTTTCCAATATCTGTAATTGCTACTGTGCTTGGCGATATTTCACAATTTTCATCCCTTGGGTACAAAAGAAGGGATGGGGAAGTTGGATCTGTATTTAACAAAAATAACCAGAGAAAAAGGTCGAGGATTACTCATAAGGAAAAAAAATTTTGCAGAAAAAAAGTATCTCTAAAGGCAAAGATTAGGAAAATCTCACAAGGAAATATAAAAAGGAGATCCTCGTTTTTAACTTGAACTATTAAAGACTTTCTAAGATATGCTAAATCATCTTAATGATAAAAGGAATTGGGGGTGAAGAAGAAAAAACGATTAACTTTTTTCTGAGAGATGATATTTGTAACGTGGATTGAATTTTAGGTATCAGAGAGCAGAATACTATTTTTTATAAATCAAGGAGAGATCCAGCATTCAGAGAGCGAAGAAATATGATAAAAATATGGGGGTAGCCTGGCGCGTGACAAAGGTAGAAATTAAAACACAAACGTGGAGAGTATGGGCTCGCAAGTATGATGTACTGCACTAATAACCGAACCCACGCCGGCCATGGCAGGTCCTAACGATGTTTTAAGCCGTAATTAATTTACTGCCCGTTACTTTATATCTATAGCTACAAGGTCCTTAAATCCCTTTTACTGGGCAATATCGACACTGTGCCTGGCCCAGTGTACAAATCGCTTTGGGTTAACAGCTTCATGCTTTCCCTTTCATTTTATTTTTATTAATTACTTATTATAATGTTTGAAATATCAGTCCGTGAAGGAGGTGACAACCCAGTGGGCACAAACGTTGAAGAACATCCTTAGAGGGGCTAAAAAACTTCCTAAGTCAGTCCAAATAACGTTCCTTAAGGCCATGTGACGAGTGGGTCACGTGACCCACTCGTCACATGGCCTTAAACGTTCCAATTACGTTCTTAAATTTCGTGCGCACTGAAAAGCGCCCATCGAAGATACCATCGTAAGTCATATATCAAAGATCATATTTCAGTGTTCAAAGGTCAAATATGAGATCATAGATTTTAAAAAGTTAGAGGTTTAAGGACATTTTTATAGGAAATTAACACTTTCGAATAAAGTCTACCAAGTTCGAAAATAATTAACTTTTAACCAAAGAAAATGACTTTTTAAGAAAGGAGTTGAATTTTCAACAAAATACTTACATTTTCAACAAAATACATAGTAGAATTTTTAATGAAAAGAGATGAAATCTGGATAAAAAAAGGGATAGTAGACTTTTCAATTAAAAAGAATTAAATTTCAACAATCAAATATCAATTTTCAATCAAAATGGATGACTTTTCTGCGAAAAGTTGAATTTTTAATCTAAAAAGACGAATTTTCTATCCAAAAAGACGAATTTTCAAGAAAACTGTCATATTATTGACCAATCTATATAATTTTTCAACAAAATACATAGTTGCACTTTCAACAAAATCATTACATTTTCCACAATCTACGAAGATGAATTTTCAACCAAATAGTTGAATTTTCAACCAAAAAATATGAATTTTCAATACAAAACGATAAATTTTCTATTCAAGAAGACGAATGTTCAATCAAGCAGTTGAGTTCTCGACCAAAAAGATGACTTTAAAAAAATGAATTTATGACAAAATAAGTACATTTTTAACCAAAAAGTAGAATTTTCAACCAAAAGAGATGAATTCTGGAATTCTTTCCAAAATGACGAATGTTTAACAAAATAATTTAATTGTCGACCAAAAACGATCACTTTTTAACAAAATAGTTGAATTTTCAACAAAATAATTAAATTTCCAACAAGATAGTTGAATTTTTAACCAAATAATTGAATTTTCAACCTAGAAATATGAACTTTTAACCTACACAGATTAATTTTTAACCAAGTAGTTGCATTCGAAAGCGAATAATATAATTTTCAAGCAAAAGGGACGAGTTTCGAATGAAACAGTTAAATTTTTAACCAATCAGTTAAATTTTCAACCTACGAAGCTGAATCTTGAACCAAATGATCGAATTTTCAATCAAAAAAGATTAAATCTGAACCAAGAACAGTTGCATGTTCAACCAAATAGTTGAATTTTCTATGCAAAAAGACGAATGTTTCATAAAACAGTTAAATTTTTGACTAAAAAGATGACTTTTTAAGAAAATAGTTGAATTCTCAACAAAATAATTAAATTTTCAACCAAATAGTAGAATTTTTAACCAAATGAGATCAATTCTATACCAAAAATATAACAATAGATTTTTCATTTAAAAAGAATTACTTTGGACCATAAAATACAAATTTTTCCCCCCAAAAAATTAACTTTCTACCAAAAGATGAATTTTTAATCCAAAAGGACTGAATTCTGAAACAAAAATATAATAGTAGACTTTCGATAAAAAAGAATTCACTTTCAACCAAAGCGGCTACTTTTCTACCAAAAGATGCATTTTAAATCCAAAATGCATCCCTAAATTAAAACTTGAGAATTTCAATTATTAGTAATTAATTAGTATTGGAAAAATCAATCAACACAAGCTTTATATTCTGAAATATATAGAATAAATGGAACATTCATTTTTGAACGAAATATTAACTTCGATATTTAATCGGAGATGGTTGGTAATGCTGAACACAATCCCAAATATATTTTTTTCGAAGAACAAAGCCATATTTATTGCAAAATTTAAAAAAAAAATCTGAAAAATTCTCAATTTCCAAACAAAACTCCCGGTCATTTTCAGGATTTTTTCCGATACTCAAAATTCCAGGCTAATTCCCGTTTTTCCCGGTCAGGGGACACTGGACACCCTGCATATCTTATTGAAAATTATTGATGAAAAAATTCACTCTTAGGGAAAGCTTAACTAATCTTTCAACTATTTTCGTCCGAAAACAATTAATGAACTTTTTTCACAGCTCTCTTTGGAGAATAGCTTTAAAGAATGGGCCTTCATGGAAAATTTAGGAATCCCAAATTGAATCTTTCTAATAGGGAAAAATAACGAAAATTCTTCAATATTATACATTTTTTTAATCGAACCATGATTTATTGACAGTTTTGTATCCCGAAGGGTGCAAAAGGATTGTGAGATGTATTTCTCGCAAAACCTAACCAAACTGAACTGGCAGAGACATATTTGACCATGTTTGGTCATTGTCATTTTCGAGTCCATTCAGTGATACCAACCTGAGTAAGCAATTTTTAGAATACTCTTACTGACCTACTCTTGAAAAAATACACTGAAGAAAAAAATATTATTTTGATAGAAGCTGTTCCAATAAGGTAATAATATTTTTTGTTTCTATGTCGCAAATAGTTTTTTTACCTCAGATATTTGTTATTCATAATATCTCGATAAAATTTTGTCCAGTTGTGCTAAATATTGTTTTAATCAATAGCTTTGAACATTTCTGTTTTTGCAATTTCTGATAACATTTTTCATGAGTTCGATTTGAAATTATTTAAAATTGCTAATGTTCTTATTTGAATTTATACAACTGTAAACTTAAAAAATTATACTTTCAATATTTTTAAACATTGTAATATAAATATTTAATTCTTATGTCAATAAGCCCAGCATTATTTTATAGATTCATATTACATATTTATATTTATACATTTTATTGCGCATATTTCAAGTATGCTCAGTTTTATAATTATATTGTTCGCTTCATTACAAAACCCTTTGCAAACGTGTTTATCTCACAATATTTTTATCTATTTAAAATGGCGATTAAAACATAATTATCCCTCCTTTTATTTCCTTGTACAGTATTACGTATTAGAGTAGGTAAACTGTTAGGCAGATCGCTATTTCCACCACCATCCTACCACCGCCACCACAATTAAAATGAGTTATAATAAATAATTCTGTAAGTTGAAAAAAATCAAACTTTCACTACACGCGATAGCATATTCAAGTTTTGAATAGAATAATTTTTTAGATATAAGATAAACAATGGTTGTTATATTTCTTACGTATATTTAATAATTTCAGAGAAGTCCCCACGTGATTAAAATACTGTATTTTCAAATGTAGTATATTTAAAGAGAAAAGGGGAAAAAAGGGAAATTTAAAGAAATGGGAAAACACACTTATGAGAGGAAAAATCATAATTAATGTACGAAAGCAAAAAATAGAAGTAAACGATCTCTTAGAACAAAATTTCGCGACCAGTGGAGAACTCTTGACTGAGAAAAGATTCTCTCCGTAATTTATGCGTCTGATAAATGCAGAGTGCACTTTCCGGAGCTCCTTTATTATAGCGTCGCGCATTGTTCGCTTACAGTTTGAATTTTACGAGACGAGCAAAAGCTTCTCAGGAATGGTTCATACCAGTGTGGCTTTTCCACGTTATCGGCCAAGTGCGCAAGAAACGCGACAAGGCATTGAGATGCCGTCCCGACGCCGAAAAGCTCAGCTACGTCTGGCGCCGCGCTGAGCCTCCTAGACGTGAAAGCCCCGGACAATGCCCGAGCCATTTTATCCACGTTTACCTTTAACTTTAACCACCACTTGCCAGACGGAAACAAAAAAAAATAAGTAGAAAAAGTCTAAAAAGAGAACAAGAACTTTGCGGAGACAAAAGTGGAGAAAAATGTAGGACACGTGTAGTGCCAAATGCTGATGAACACTCACGTCCCTTTTTGAAGATTAAAAAGAAAGTGGAAAAAAGTATGATCTTTTTAGTTTTTTAGTACTTAGGGGAATCACCTTCTTTTAAGGCAGTTTCATCATTTTTATGAGCAAAATATTTTGCAATTCGAAAATTGATTAGAAACCGTTCAAACACTACACGTGACACTGTCAGGGTAACAGGTTTTGTGACGCTTTGTCACATAGGGAAGTTTTGAAATGCTTGGAAAAATGAAAATTGGTGATTCTATTCCACAAGTTAAGCATCTAAATACAGACTTCACACTCTTTCCCCTGTTTACCTATTATTGCCTTTTTTAAAGAATTTCTCTTCTTCTCCCTGTTTACAAGAAACGTCCCCTTTTTTTCATTTTTTCTCTTCAATGCGAACTAAATTAATAGAATAAGGAAATCCAACTATTACTCGTTGAAAGTTGATTCCTTTTAATTGAAAAGGCTAATATTATATTGACACGTTCCCCTTTGTAATGAAAAATCTAAAAGCTTAAAAAGGTCCATCCTAATTGCATACACCAAACCTGCCTTAATTAAAGTGAATGTAAAGGAAACTGAAAAAGCAAGACTTCTCGAGATAAGAGTTGGGAATTTGAATCTGTAAAACTAATACTTGCGAGAATCACAAGCAATAGTTCTCAAAAATTCATAATTCGCAGCTCTCCCTTTTTATACATTGAAGATGTATGTATAGCAATATTTTTGATTCAGAATTAATCTTTTTTGGTCAAAAATTCTACTATTTGCTTCAAGATTGAACTATTTGGTTGAAAATGTATGTCTCTTTTGGTATAACATTAACCTTTTTGATTGCAAATTCAACTGCTTGTTCAAAAATTGAACTACTTTGTTAAAAATTCTTTTTATTAGTTGAACATCCATCTCTTTGATTTAAAATTCTTTTTTTTTTTAATAAATTTTTCAAACTACAACTCGGGTAAAAATATTTGGTCTTGATTTTGTCTTGAATTTCTTCAATATGTCTTCAGGACCATGATGTCTGGTTCCGTCTCACCAGCTAGACATTGGAGACATACAGACTTGTCTTGCATTTATAGCTGTAGCTGTGCCAAGAAAAGACCATGTAGACATGTCTTGAGACACGGAAGGATAATTTACGTATTGTTTTATTACTACCAGCAGAGCCTGCCATTTACAGACAGCTTGGGACCAAACAGTGTGACATCTGCTGAGAATTATAATTTGACAGCCGATATAACTTGTAATTTTATAATAAATGATTTTCAAATTGAAAATTTGGAACCTGTCGGTCTCAACAAGTACAGGCATATCAAATTTTTAATGAAAAGATTTAAACTGTCCGTTCCTACAAGTATCTAGTAAACTGTTAGAGATAGGAAAAAATGTACAAAATGTTTAGATTCGCAATTCAAAGAACATAATTATTGCAGATAAACAAAGTTATTAAAAAATAAAAAATAAATACCATACAAATAAATAATATAAACATTCTGTAAAATTGAAATCGGATTAGTAATGACCCTCGGAGACCTTGGCAGCCTTTTGGCTTCTTTTCTAGTTATAAATCTCTCAGGTTCTTTCCAACATAAATTATCTTGTCTCATGTCATCGATTTTTGTCTCTCAGACGAAAATATTCGTCTTAAGACATCAAAAATACTCTGGTTCCGTCTGACGAGCTAGACATACAGAATAACTTGAAATTGTCTTGGATTAGTCTTGGCCTAAGACAAAATCAAGACCAAACATTTTTACCCGGGAAATTTAACTATTTCATTTTTTTCTTGATAATTGATCGTTTTCAGTTAGAAATTTCACTATTTGGTTGAAAATAAACTTTTTGGTTGAAAATTCATGTTTTCAGGTTGAAAATTCATCTGTTTTGTAGAGAAATCGTCTTTTTGGATTGAAAATTCAATTGTTATGTTGCAAATTTACACTTTTGGGTTAAAAAAATCCATTATTTTGGTAGAAAATGCAACTATCCGGTTGAATTTTGTTAAAAACTTATATTTTTTAACTAGAAAATTCTACTTTTTTGTAGAGATTTCGCCTTTTTGGGTTGAAAATTAAACAATTTGGTTAGAGTTAAACTATTTTCTGGAAAATTGAATTATTTTGTTGAAAATATAACTACTTTGTTAAAAAGTCATCTTTTTCGAAAACTCGACTGTTTTATTGAAGATCCGTCCCTCTGGATTGAAAATTCATATTTATTTGTAGAAAACTTCTTGGTTGAAAATTCAACTGTCTTCTAAAAAGCTCCTCTTCTTGACTTAAAGATTTAACTATTTGATTGAAAATTCAACTGTTTTTGGTTGAAGTTTAATCTGTTTTTATTAGGAATTCGACCATTTTTTGTCGAAAATTTATCGTTGTATTTACCTTCAAAATTAAAGTATTTCAAAAAAGAAAACATTCCAAATTACATACCTTTAAAATATGTATGAGTCTTAAAAATTGAATAATTTTCAGTTCTAAATTTTCAATTTTAACTCTTCAAAATTGTAGAGCTTCGATTGGTGAATCTTTAAAATTGAAGAGTTTTTAATTTCGAAAACTCAAAATAAAAAATTATGCAAATTTTAAGTTAGACAGTTAAAAATTCTTTAATTCTGATGATTTACATTTTAATTTTTATTCAATTTAGAAGATTACTTTTGATCTTCAACATCATCCAAACTTAAAAATTTTGAATTATACATCTTAAAAATTGAAGAGTTTTAGTTGTAAATCTTCAAAATTGATCAATGTCGAAAATGTAACACCAAAAATAACTCAAAAATGAAAAATATCATTTTAAAGTAAAGAACAATTTTTATTGGGACAAAAAACCATTTCTTTGGAACAAAGAAATTACTTTGAATCAAGAAAAGTTCCTTTGAATCAGAAAGGGATAAAATCTTATATTTGAATCAAAGTAATCTGTATACAGATTACTGATAGCCGATGTAGCTATTTGAGTATTTATTATAATTTATAATTATTAATGAAACTAATATTTAAAGAGATGAAGAAAATTGAAAGTACAGAGTTTGTGAGGATGAGAAACAACTAAGGTGAAATGCTATATGATACAGACGGGATAGTAGACCCTTTAAAAGACTCTTTTAAAGAATTATTAGTAGGTGAAGATATAGAGCAACAGAGCTGCGAGATGAGCCGAAAAGTGAAGTTTTGGGAAGTTTATTTTTAAATTGTGAATCAGTTTGTTGCTTATTCTGCAAGCATTATTCATGCTAAAATGGATTTCTTTTTAATCTAAATTTATAGAAGATAATACATTAGAAAACCCAATTGAAAATGTCTGCGTCACTGAGGTTATTGACATAATTTGGAGTTTAAAAAATGGTAAGGCTGCTGGTGTAGACAGTATTAGTGCTCAAATGCTTAAATACGGTGTCGAGTACATACCTCATAGGGTGTGCGAATTGATAAATTTATGCAGCGAGACGGGACAAGTCCCTGACAATTGGAGAAAGGCGATTATCGTACCAATATACAAAAGAAAGGGAGACAAAAACAACTGCAATAATTACAGAGGTATCAGCCTACTAAGTGCCGTAAGTAAAATATACTCAAAAACACTTATTCGTAGGGTAATGGAAATTACAGAAGAAAAGATTTGGCAAGACCAAAGTGGACTTATGCCAGGAAGACCATGCACAGATCAAATATTTAGCTTAAGAGGGACCACAGAAAAAAGCTTAGGAATAGGAAAGAAAGTTTTCTGTGCATTTATTGACCTAGAAAAAACATTTGACAAGGTAAATAGAAGTAAACTTTGGGAAGTCCTGAAAGGGTACGGAGTCCATGGATGGCTCCTACAAGCAATAAAAACAATATATACAGGCAGTAAAGCGAGTGTAGAGGTTAATGGGAAACTGAGTGACTGGTTCAATATTATGCAGGGTGTTAGACAAGGATGCGGTATTGTCCTCATGGCTATTTATCATATTTATGGATAAGTGTCTAAGAATTGGCCCTCTTCGCCGAAAAAGGTGTCGATTTCGAAACAGTAAAGGTGCGTGGATTAGCTTTCGCGGATGACAAGATTGTTATGGCAAAATCAATCTAGGACTTGCAAAGAATGTTGATTGAACTTAATACAAGCATGAAGAATATGTGCCTCGAAATTAACGTAAATAAAACAAAAATCATGGTGTTTGAAGGAAAAAGTGATAAAACAATGTGCAAGATTGTCCTAAATGATGAGAGATTAGAGCAAAGTGACAAGTACGTATATCTAGGTAGCCTATTCATTAGCGACGGAAAAATAGATGGGGAGTTAGATAGGCGCATAAATGAGGGTAAGAAGGTTATCGGTAGAGCACGGTTCATTCTTAGAAATAAAAACATATCAAGAAAAGCTAAAATGGCCATACATGATTCTATATGTGTACCGACTGTACTATATGGTAGCGAGACATGGACTTGCAAAGAAAAGGACAAAAGTAAAGTTAACGCGATTGGCATGAAACCTCTGCGCACAATATGCGGGAAAACACTGATGGACAAAGTCCGAAACTGGATAATCCTCAAAGAATGTGCTACAGGAGAGACACTAGTTGACATGTGGGAAAGAAATCAGTTAAGATGGTTCGGACATGTTGAAAGAATGAAAGATGAACGTCTAACGAAACAAGTGTACCAAGGTAAAGTAAATAGCAGTGTGCCCAGAGGCAGACCGCGGAAAGAATGGTTAGAATGTGTGAATAAGACCTCAATCCGAAAAGACATAAGAAGCCATAGAAACAGGAGAGCTTGTATGAAAAAATTCATGGACGTGAAGAATGCTAGAGAAGTATGCCAAGACAGAAAAGTGTGGCGACAAATAATTTGTGAAAAAAATTTAAGTAGAGTGAATGACGCCTGAAACAAAAGACCTTGGATACTAACGGGCCCGAGTGAGGAACCTCACATAACAACCTTGCGAAGCTCTTCACTTCGGGTGATCGCTAGAGAGATTCATCAGCAACCTGGGTCGGAGCAGTGTTGTGGAACAAACGTTTTATTTAAATAAATAACACGAAAATTCTAGATCAATCTAAACAAAAACAAAACAAAAAAACCGGGCAAGTCACGCCTACCCCGAAAGGGAAATGGCTTACTGGTACAATAATAATTATTATTATTCGTTTCGAAATATTGCAAATATTTAGTTAGTGAATAATTTAATATCAATTTAATTAAAATAATAATTAATAATAAATATTATTTTTATTTGAGTTGACGATATTCTTCAGAAATATCGAGACCATTTCCCTGGGATCTGATCGCACATACGGGTACCGTTAGCTCAAGTTGACGGTGTTTTTTTGATTTATTGCTTCCAAATTCGTATTGTTAGCTCAAATTAATTAACATTTTAACCAATCTTTTTGTCATAATTGATCATTTCTTGGTGAAATCAATAAGTAAAAGTGAATTTTTTGTTTAATTTCCTCAGTTAAGGTTTCTAGGCGAAAGAAGTTTTAAACCGATTTCGTCGATTTTCTCGGTTTCACTCGTTTCTGAATTAGCGAGGTTCTTTAAAACAGGCCTGAAATGACGTACGGTATTTAAAATTCATAAAAGAAAATGCAACGGCAGGATAACGCGTTACTTTTTGTCAGTAACGGTAACGTTAACGCGTGACTTTTGACTGGTAACGTGTCAAACACTGTCAATTACAGACTCCCAAGTATAAATGATAGACTTTAAAACGAATGTAAAATCGGACCATCATGACCATTTTTGTGGCATGTGTGCAGCTGTACATTTAAGGTCAGGATGTCGAAGGGCGATAATCCGCTCACTTGCTGGCACATCCGTGAGCTTTTCCTAGTTGGTACTGGAAGACGCCTGAGGTGGTCCAAGGGCGACTTTCCACCTGTTGCATACATCACATCGTCGTCCGCCATGTCTCGAAAAGAGCCAATCGTGGGTGTGCATTAATGATGCTATGTGGTGGGAGTAGGCGGACGAGTCTGGTTGGTTCACTCGAGTTTCCCTCGTCTCTCCCTCGGGATACCGTTTAGAACCCTCGTAGTTGTTTCCTCAGGTTCTCACTTCACCCCGACAACGTCACTGTCTCATCCTACGCGTAAAGCTCGTCCTTTAAATTTCATCTTTGCAACGCTTATCCCAAAAGACGATTCACAAAGTTCGCGCAACTGACCATCTCAGGATTCTTCGGATTTCACTTTCTTTCAATAAGGAATCGATTCCAGAGTCCAATCTGGACATTTTCATCGGAAAACAAGATTGGAAAACCTCGGGGATCATTGTCGTATGTAAAATTCTAAGCTTCCTTCTTTATTTTTAAAAGAAAAAGATGCCCGGAAGTCAATATTGATAGTTGTATTGAAAGTGCTTTGTACACAGATTTTTTTTTTCAAGTAGCGATTGTTTCATTAATTATGAATTTAGGATTTGGGAATAGTAAATTTCGGACACATAAATTTTTATTTAAACTAATTATAAATCTTTAAAACATTATTCATTTTCAATTCAGGTTTTTGCTGACAACATGAAGCAGACCCAAGAAAATCAGGAAGCGAAAGAAAGTGGACCTCCCGGGAAATCAATGATAAATACTTCTTCCGCGGAATGAAAAAACAATATTTCCTCAAGGGACTTATCATCAAAAGTGATTATTCAGCAACGAGACAGTGTTGGACATTAAGTGAAATAGTTTGGACTAAGAATTGTTTTCATGAGACTTTTATACTGTGATTTTTCTCAGTGAATCAGAAAAAGAAGAGATTGTAGATAAAGATAGATGATAATACAATTAAAATATCGTTTTGAGTATAGGAATGAGTGATTAAGGTGAAAAGAGACAGTTAAAAGAGTAGTGTTTGAGGGTGCTATTAAATTCAAATTGCGTGAAAGTATTTTCATCTTCTGATTCGCGAAATGTCGTCAAAAACACTTCACAATGAACATATCAAGAGACCTATGAACGCCTTCATGGTTTGGTCGCGAGGACAACGTCGAAAAATGGCTCAGGAAAATCCGAAAATGCACAATTCCGAAATTTCCAAAAGATTGGGAGCCGAGTGGAAACTTCTCAGTGAAAGTGAAAAGCGTCCTTTCATTGACGAGGCAAAAAGATTAAGGTTAGTGAGAAAATATTCAACTTCTATAATTAATTATTTATTGTGAAATTTGATTTTTACCACAAATTTCAGATTTAGGATAAATATATTCCGTTTTTCATGTAGGTCACTATCAATCCACTCATGAATTTCGCCTTTCATTTTTACGGGATTGACATATGCACCCCTTTAAGTGAAATTTGAATTGAAAAGTGATAACTTTTTCTCATTTATAAGCTTATGTATCTCAAAAATTATAATTCATTATCAGTAATATAACACTGTAATCTATTGGGGTATTTTTTCTCAAGTGTACTTTCCCAAAATATTTAATATACGCAAACTTGGGCAAAATGTACTCCTATTGGATGATAGTTTATAGAGACATTTCTTGGCCATTTAGACAAATATTTAATGGAGGGGAGAAAGTGAAATTTTTGGATTTTGTGGAGACAGGTTCGTTTTCGGATTTACTTAACCGCTTTCGTATGGGATAAAATCTAAATGATATATTTTTTATTTTCAATTAAATTATTAATATATTTCAGTATAATTCATAGTTTATGACTGTTTTCTGTCCCAGCACTCAGAAAAATGTCTGAATTAAAAAATTATTTCTTTGACAGGGTAAAAGCACCAATTCTTGGCACCTTATAGCCCTATTATTGGCATGCCAAAAACCGAAGTGAATTTTTTTTTTTTTTTATACATACATCATTGCACTGAATAATTAATATTTGCATTATATGTAAAGATGATAGCAGAATTAACTTAATTGAGGCAAAACATGATGAAAAAATGTATTATCTATGAAATCAGAATGGTGCCAAGCATTGGTACTCTTAGGCCTATAGGATCAAACAAATATTTTATTGGTTAAAACAAATATTTTTTTACTTCAAGTAAACTTTATTAGATTCAAACGCACCATTGTTTAATACTATCAAATTCTATGAAAGGTAGAATTTCTTTGATTCAAATAATATTAGTTGATACATTTTCTATTCATAATTTTAATTTTAAAACTTGACAAAAAACATTTATACAATTATTATAGAGGCAGTGTCTAGTATATTATGGAATTTGCCGTAAGATTAACCGGTCAAGTATTACAAGTACAATTTATACATGTACGGGAAATTCCCAACTACTAATAGACAGTATTATTATAAATTCAGGAGTTTCCACTTATTATTTATGAACTTCTTAATTTGAAATCAAATATATTCGCATATTCACGTAATGCGACAGTATAACTATAGAATTTATTATAATTATTGTTAATAAACTCATAAAATGTAAAAACTTTGACCAAAATTATAATCCAGCTGCCAGTAATAATTCTGTATAAATTGAAAAAAGAATCGAATGTCGAGAAAAGTATAAACAAGTTTTTTTTAACAAATGCATTATTTATGGAAAAAATATGCCGTAAGATATTTTCGATAATAAGGTTTGAATTTTGAACCAAGGTAATAATTTTTCCGGTTGTCCTTTTTTTTGTACAATTAACTGTTTTCAAGTTATAACGTTATGAACGATTAGATTTGCACTAAAATGATTATAGTTCCAGTGTTGCAGATAGTTATCTCAATACCTATCGGACTGAAAAACTTCAGAAAAAGGCAAATTTCTTTTCGAGACACGTACTCACAGATGAAAAAGGAATTTTCCGATCAAAATAAGACTTGAAAACGGTGAATTGTACAAAAAAGTGTAAGCAAAAAAGTTTTATCTTGGTTCGAACCTTCTAAAATATATGTTTTTTTCATAAATAATATATTTGTTTGAAAACACTTGTTTAAATATCTTGATTACCCGCGCTCGAGAAAAATATATAAAAAATGTCTTGTTTGGAGAGTTTTTAAGTTTTCTTGAGCTTTAATCTTTTTTATTCCTCGAGGTCAGAAAAGTGTTTCCAATTTTTTTGTTTTCCTCTTCAGAAGGACTCTTAACACCTGTGTAAATAGGATAAGAATTTTTCTGACTCTTGAAAACTTCCCAGTGATAAAAAATGCACTAGAAAAGTAATCGCCAAAATCCAGAAATCCCAGTTGGAAATACAGCGAATTTGTTAAATTCCGATTTTGGTATTTAATGAAATTATCTTTATAAATTGTGGTTTAAACATTTGTCCTATCATGTGTGGGCTTTTTCATCATAGAAATATACATGGAACGAATTCTATTATATACCAAACTAAAATTTTGGAAAATTTGCCTAAATTCCAACTTTGAATCCTAGGTCTTGTCGATTATTATTAAAATGATTTCATCAAGTAACAAAATTGGAATTGAAAATGTCGCTATATTTCCAATTTGGATTCCTGGATCTGAGAGATTTTGTTCAGTGCATTTTTGTTACTGGAACGTTTTCAGGCGCCTGAAAAAATTCTTCTCCTATTTACACAGGTGACAAGAATTTTTCCGAAGAAAGGGTGAATTAAATACGAATAGTCTTTTTGAAAATGTTTGCCCAAATTCCGCGAATAATTGAAAAGACTTTGCTGACCTCCAGGAATGACAAAAAATTGATATTCAAAAGAAAAAAATTCAACTCTGCAAACAAGACATTTTTTACACATTTTTATCGAGCACGGGTGACCATGATACATATTTATCGATTCCAGGGTTATTATATTTTTCTAGGATATCAATACGCTACCTTTTCGCGATGTAGCGATTTTGAATTCCAGAATTTTTTATTATTAACCCACCCTAATATTCATAATGGAGGGGGGTCTTTTCCTAAAATTATAAGCCAAAGTTACCCTCAAGACCTCTCTGTGCATATAGATGTATTAGTGGCGGCTCGATTATTTTCTTATTATTTTCATTTTTTATTATAATAAAAATAGGTTATTTTTTGAGTAAAGTAGATATTTATCTCTACAACACCGAACTTTCGCCACGGTTAATTGCTCTTTAGTTACGAACACTTGAATGAAATTATTACGTTAGGGTGTATCAGAGCCTGCGTAACGAAAGGGGGACTACGCAGTTCATAATATTGTACATTGTTACTAAAGCTAAGGGCGTGCTTCTCTAAGCTGGGGTAGATATCAGGAAAATGGGGTGGCATTTATGGAGAGTGTCTTTATTGCGGACCTGAATATTTAATCACTGTTATGAGTTTATTTAGTTCACTTAGCCTAGAAGCCGAGAAGAAATCCCTACTACCTGTCCAAAAAATATAGAGACCTCAATTTTTGTACAGATTATAGTGAAAATATCAGCAGAAAAAAATTCTACAAACGTGGGACCAAGTACATGTTGCAGATGAAGGGATTGACGTTACTGATACAGAGTTTTGAAATTCTCAGTCGATAAGCAATTATTTCCTCATGAGTGAAGGTTTAAAAGTACCATTATCTTACGATCATTTCAGAATACTTACCTTTGAATTGAAAAATTAGTTCCTGAAAATAAAGTACAAAGAATCTGTACAAAATATATGACTTCTTTCATTCTTTCTACGCACAATAATGAATTTTAGAGTCAGCAATAATTATTTGTTATTAGGTTATTATTATATTATTATATTATTATTATTATTATTATATTATTAAGTTATTAAGCAAAAGAGTAGTGAGATGTCATCACCGAAACTAAACGACGTACGGAGATAATTTTTTATAAGCAAATTGCACATTTTTGGCTTCTGAAAATAATGCATATAGTGTCAAGGAGCAAAAAGTTGCGCTTAATGTTTAAACATTATATTCTTCTGCGGAAAATACAAAGGGCTTCCCGATTATGGAAGCAACCTCACTCATAGCAGGAGACCTTGCCACACTCACTCCTGTTGTGAGTGCCCTCTTTTGTTATTGACTTAATAACAACTGATTATTTCTGACTCTTAAGTTTACCATTGTGCACAGAAAGGATAAAAGAAATTCATATATTTTTGGCAGATTTTTGTAATTTACTTTCATGGAAAAACAGCCATTCACAGTTGAGTATTGTGAAATAATCATGAGATAATGGTACTCTTCAACCTTCCACTCTTCAGAAAATAATTGCCATACAACAATTTTTTAGGATATTAGAAATTAATCAATCTTTTTTACATTCTCATCAGAGAAGGCAGAGTATATTTTAAGGAAAATTTAGAACTACCCGAACGGCACCAGATTCTCTGATCGAATCAGAAAATCCTAACGAAGAGAGAGAGAGAGAGAGAGAGAGAGAGAGAGAGAGAGAGAGAGAGAGAGAGGCAGACAGAGAGAGATGCAGAGATAGTGACAGAGACATAGATAGAGATCAAGATAACGATAAAGATGAAAGATGAGGAACTTTACCCATACTTTAAGAATGAAATAGATAGAGATGGAGACAGAGATAACGATATATATGAGGAAGTTTACCCCGCTTTAAGAATGAAATAGATAAAGATGGAAATACAGAAAGAGATAGAGATAACGATAAAGATGAAGATGAAAGATGAGGAACTTTAAGCATACTTTAAGAATGAAATAGAGATAGAGTTGGAGATAGAGAGAGAGATAGAGACACAGATAAGGATAAAGATGAGGAACTTTAACCCCGCTTTAAGAATGAAACGCAGCTAAGCGTCAATGACACATTGGAACGTGAACGAGCGACTCACAGAAGCCGCGATACGAGACAAGCTTGTATCAATGTATCACAGCGGCAGTGAACTCTGAAGGATGTTACCCAACGACACGTAACGAGCGCTTCATTAATTTCGTAATCGACAAGGCGTCGCATCAAACAGACTCAACGGGGACCCTCCCCGTCTCGTGAGCATCCGTCAAAAGCCTCATCCCATCACAGACGCTTTGCTTGCTTGCCTCTATCAGAATTATAATGGTCCCTTCCTTAACTTAATGGGACTCACTCATTTTTGTCGTGTGCCGAAGACCTTTTTCCACACAATACCTACATTTAATCCTCTTTCAATCGAAAGGATTCACGCTGTGGCGATAATTCATAACGTTCATTGAAAACTCACTCCCATCATTTATCAACACCATCATTAGGAATTGATTTCCCATGGCGTTTCTGATTTATTTAACCGAGACTCATTTTTCTCTTTGATTTATTTCTTGTTGATTTTCCTATCAGAGGCGCGTGTCCAACATGGAAGGATTCTCTTAGCTTTGTCAAATTAAAATAAGGCTTTTTAATATTGATGAGAAATGATCGAGGGTGGCCAACTGGCCACTCCAAGGGAATAATTCCCGGCTATTTTCCGGCTATTTCTACATTATTTAAATTTTTTAATTCTAGCCTCCAAGGCTGAAAAATCTGTAATTCAATGTGTTCAAATCAAAAATTTTAAATTAAAGAATCTAATGCGGAACAGTTTTGAATTTGAAGCTTCTTGAGAAGAATTTAGAGATTAAAGTTTTCTTATTTTAAGGTCTTCTAACAAAAAAATTTCCAAAAAATCATATTATAACCGAGTTTAGTTAGTCAAAACTAAAAATAACAGATGTAATGAAAATTGGTCAACTATTGTTACTTTCAATTTTGAGAGCTTTTAATATGAAACTTCGCCTAATTTAAAAAAGGTTAATCTTGAATTATTCAGTTTTGATCGTTTGCTTCATTTTTTTTAGGCTCTCATTTCTATTTCTGCAATTTTGAGCAATTTAAATTTGAAACGAAAAATTGTGAATGATCAAATCTAAAATTATAGAACAGTTTCAATTAAAAATTTTGATCTTCCGAACATTGATTATTATTATTATTATTTAGTATTGAATCTACCTGGATTCAAATGACTGAATTTCGACAGTTATAGAATATGAAATAATCTAAATTATCAAGTTCTGATCTAAAATTGTAAGACAAACAATTTTGTATATTTCAATTTAAAAGTACTTCCAAATGCTTCCAATTCAAACGATATATTGAGAAATGAAATAGGTCAATAGGTCAATTGACGCGTCTCGAAGGCGCTGTTAATGAAATCAAATACAGTAATATAATATTCTGAATTTTTATAAAATTTTCCTCATAAAAATAAGATAAACAATATATTTTGAAAAACTATAAACAGGTATTGCTGGATCATGAGAGATCATAAAAGGTTGTTCAATAGGTCAATCGATGCGTCTCGGAAACGCGAACAATGACATCATATACAGTCCTGTTGTATTTACCATATTGCAAAATCTTGGCGTTTTAAAATACCCTCAACTGTTTTAAATTCTTTGAAATGTTTTGATATCCCTTCAAATCTTTTTTTGTTTTATTTAAGATTCTTCGGAATCTTTGAAAATGCCTTCAAATCTTTAAAATCCTACAAAATCTCTGCAAACTATAGAAATCAATTGAAAAATCCTGGAGTTATTAAAAAATATCTTGAAATATTTTTAGTTCGTTGAAATCCTTTGATATCCTATGAAATCTTTGAAAAACTCTAAAATACCTTCAAATTTTTTGAAATCTATTGAAAAATCTTGGAGTTTTAAAATACCCTAACTACGTTTTTGAAATCTTTTTATATTTCTTAAAATCTTTTTATTATCTTTAAGATTTCCCGGAATCTTTCAAAATACCATAAAATTTGTGAAATCCTTGAAAAAAGCTTTAATTTATTGAAATCGATTGAAAGATCTTGGAGTTTTTAAATTCTTTGCAATCTCATGATATCCCTTAAAATCATTTTATTCTCTTTGAAATTGCCCGGAATCTTGGAAAAATACTTTTTAATCTTTGAAATCCTTTAAAATCCCTTCAAATGATTGAAATCGATTGAAAGATCTTAGAGTTTTAAAATACCCTAACTATGTTTTTGAAATCTTTTGATATTACTTAAAATCTTTTTATTCTCTTTAAGATTTCTCGGAATCTTTCAAAATACCATGAAATTTATGAAATCCTTGAAAATTCCTTTAAAATTATTTAAATCGATTGAAAGATCTTGAAGTTTTACAATTCTTTGAAATCTTATGCTATCTCTCAAAATCATTTTATTCTCTTAAAAATTATTCGGAATCTTAAAAAATACTGTAAAATTTTTGAAATCCTTCAAAATCCCTTCAGATTATTGAAATCGATTGAAAAATCGTGGAGTTTTGAAATGCCCTGAATATATTTTCGAAATTTTTTGATATTTCTCAAAATCTTGTTATTATCTTTAAGATTTCTCGGAATCTTTCGAAATACCATGACATTTGTGAAATCACTGAAAATCCCTTTAAAATTATTAAAATCGATTGAAAGATCTTGGAGTTTTAAAATTCTTAAAAATCTTTTGATTTCCCTGAAAATCTTTTTATTCTCTTTAAAATTACTCGGAATTTAAAAAAATACTTTTAAATCTTTGGAATCCTTCAAAATCCCTAACTATGTTTTTGGAAGCATTTGATATTTCTTAAAATCTTTTTATTCTTTTCAAGATTTCTCGGAATCTTTGAAAATACCATAAAATTTGTGAAATCCTTAAAAATCGCTCTAATTTATTGTAACCGATTGAAAGATCTTGGAGTTTTTAAATTCTTTGAAATCTTCCGATATCCCTTAAAACATTTTTATTCTCTTCAAAATTACTCGGAATCTTAAAAAATAATTTTAAATCTTCGAAATCCTTCAAAAACCTTTAAAATTATTGAAATCGATTGAAAGATCTTGGAGTTTTAAAATACCCTTAAATAGTTCCAAGTCTTTGAAATCTTTTTATATCCAATGACATCTTTAAAATCCTTTAAAATACCTTTTAATTATTGAAAACGATTGAAAAATCTTGGATTTTTGAAATACCATTACATATTTCAAATTCTTTGAAATCATTTGATATCCCATGAAATCTTTGAAATACTCTAAAATACCTTCAAATTATTAAAATCGCTTGAAAGATCTTGGAGTTTTGAAATGCTTTGAAAAGTTTTGATATCCCTCAAAAAATTTTCATTCTCTTTAAAATTGCGCGGAATCTTAAAAAAAATACTTTTAAATCTTTGAAATCCTTCAAAAACCCTTCAAATGATTGAAATCGATTGAAAAATCTTGGACTTTTAAAATACCCTAACTATGTTTTTGAAATCTTTTGATATTTCTTAAAATCTTTTTATTCTCTTTAAGCGTAATCTTTCAAAATACCATAAGATTTGTGAAATCCTTGAAAATCGCTTTAATTTATTGAAATTGATTGAAAGATCTTCGAGTTTCAAAATACCCTTAAATAGTTCCACGTCTTTGAGATCTTTCGATATCCCATGAAATCTTTAAAATCCTTTAAAATCCCTTCAAATTATTAAAATTCGCTTGAAAAATCTTGGAGTTCTAAAATACCCTTATCTATTGTAAATTCTTTGAAATCTTTTGATATCCCTTAAAATCTTTTTATTCTCTTAAAAATTACTCGAAATCTGTAAAAATACTTTTAAATCTTTGAAATCCTTCAAAATCCCTTCAAATTATTGAAATCGATTGAAAAATCTTGGAGTTTTAAAATACCCTAACTTTATTTTCGAAATCTTTTGATATTTCTTAAAATCTTTTTATTCTCTTTAAGATTTCTCAAAATCTTTCGAAATACCATAAGATTTGTGAACTTCTTGAAAATCGCTCTAATTCATTGAAATCGATTGAAAGATCTTGGAGTTTTAAAATACCCTTAACTATGTTAAATTTTTTGAAATCTTCTGAAATTCCTCTAAGATTCCTCGAAATCTTTAAAATTACCGTAAGATCTTTGAAATTCTTTAAAATCTTTTCCAATTATTGAAATCTATTGAAAAATCTTCATCATGTTCATTGGAACCTTTTGATACCCCTTGAAATCTATGAAATCGATTTAAAATTCCTTGGCATCTTTAAAAATACAATTAAAACTTCGAAATCGTTTAAAATACCTTCAAATTACTCAAATCGATTGACAAATCTTGAAGTTTTAAATTACCCTCAAATATTTCAAATTCTTCGAAATATTTTATCCATACTTCTGGTTCCTTTAGAAACCATTTAGCATTCTCGGTTTCTTTTCAGCAAGAGAGGTTCCTTTTTGTTGCAACTTCTTTAGAACCAAAAATTGGTGTGAAAAAATTTCTATGAAAGGGTTATTCCGGATTACATAGATTACATGTTTTAGAAGATTTCAAAAGATTGCATTTATTTTGAATCAATTACACTGATTTTTCAAATGAAACTAATAATTAATTACCGCTACAAAAAATAAAGTTACTCTCCTTTCCCGGTTTCCCGGTGCAGTGTTCGTTATATAACAATCAACTTTTTTTTACTTTAAACATGATGAAATTTTGCTAGAAATGAAAATTAGTTGGTGTTGACTGGCCGTTAGGTTTGAAGAGATATCGAAACTTCGAGGTGAACAATTAACCACAAGTTACGGTTGTTGCTCAGCACGCGTGGGATGTAATACGACACGTGTAGTAGAACCTCATGAAACGAATGCACAAGGCTGTCGGAACAGTCAATAGAGCCTAGTCTAGGCTATGCAAATTTATCTCGAATAAATCAACGGCTTCTTAAATCACGTAATATATTATTTTCTTCCTTAATTCACTTAGGTAATACCAATCACAGGGTATTGCAAATAAACTTTGTTGCATCATTCCAAACAACAATTTGCAAAATCCATTAGATGTTGAGACTACGTACTGAGACTATAGATATCCAATTTCCTCAAGTTCATCTTAAAATAAAACCTAAAAATCCTTTAACTAGAGAGTTCCAACCACGATGGTATTTCATAACGAGACTAATTCGCAATTCTAAATAAGTCTCCTGCGCTCTATTTCCCGTCACTTATCTCCGACACTTTATTATAAGCAAGTGCAAAGCGATTTCCCTCGAGTTATTTTTACCTGTTGATTATTTATACAAAGCAGCCAGATGATAATGTTGATTTTCCGGAAAAAGATTTGGTTGAATGAACAAAGTTCTGGTTGAATCAACCATAGACTATGGTTATATGGACAACACACTATTTGATTGACTCAAGATTTGGTTAGTAAAATTTGCTTGGCTACACCATATCTCCCTGGTGGAAAAAATGTTTACGAGAAAATTCAACATTTCTGTAACTGTAATTTTTTGTTGAAGTTTGTGGTTTTTTGTAAAAATAAGTACAAAATTTAACAAAAAAATACAGGTTGATACAAGTGGCTAATTTTTTCTTGTATTTTCTTGTAGGAAAGTAAGACGTTTCTGTAATTCAAAAATTTATATAACTTTTTACTAATATTTTTTTTACTTTGTTGTAAAAATCTACAAATTATTACAGAAAACTACAGGATGTTACATCTTCTTAATTTGGGTGACGTCATAAAAACACGTTTAATTTTACATAAATTATTGTAGAAAATTACAAATCTTTAATAAAAAAAGATTTCACAAAAGTTGAAATATTGGCAAACTATAATTAAAATTATGTTTTAAATACTGATAGCTTATTGCAGAAATTTATAAATTTAAACAAAACAAAAAATAAATTTTAATAAACAATACTTTTAGAATCCCCATAAACATTTTGCCTTGTACTTTACTGATAATTTATATTTAATAAAATTGACGACAAAAATTTAAAATGGATAAAATTTAAACGATTAGAAATTTCTTTTCCGTTTTTGACCCTCATACAAGAGTAAATTTTTTGTTTAATTATACTTCCACCAAAAACTTTTGCTATTATAACAAATCACATTAAACTGTCGTTGGGTTAGTGAAAGTTAAACAAGTTACAGATTTTAATGTTAAAAATAAAAAAATTTCAATTTGAAAGCATCAGTGGTTAAACAAATGTAAACATTCGATTGAAACTTTATAAACTATTCCTAATTTTTAAATAATTTCAAATTAATAGATTCATAATTAAACGTCCTTTTTAAATTCCGAATCCTATTCAAATGTTTTTTCAGTCTGAAATATTCCACTTTTAAACATTTAATTTGAATTTTTTAATGAAGGATCACATTTTTAAAAATATTTAGCAATAGTTAGCAATAGTTTAGCAATAGTTTAAGTGAAATTATTGATTCTTGATGCATAAATAACAATTGAAAAATTATCAATTTGGATCTTCAAAAGTTTCAAAAGGTTTTAAGGAAATAAAAAAAATTTTCTCAAGTTTGTTCGGAAAATTTAAAATTAACTTTTCATTGGAAAATAATCGAGTAAGTTTGAAATATATTTAGAAATTTTGAAAAGATAAAATAATTTAAATAATGAAAAGATTTCAAACCATTTAAAAGACAATTGTAGATTTTTGAAGATCCACCACAAAATTTATAAGCTTTTTAAGTATTTTGAAAAGCTTTAAATGAAACAAAAAATTTGTATTCACTTTCCTAGAAAAATCAACAACATTTTTTTGTGAAAAATTAATTTAAAAATAATATTTATTAAGATTTCCAAAATTTTCAAAAAGAATCTGGATGATTTTGAGATAGTCTTTTTACTTTTGCAAGATTTGCAAAAAATTGTAGAAAAAATTCGAGTTCCAAGATAATAACATTATTATTAGATTCCTGGTAACTTTTTGAATGATTTTTTTAAACAAATTTTTGAGAAAATATTTAAAAAGATTTCAAACCAAATTTTGACGTATAAATTAATGTGTCTAGCTCAAAATTGCTTAAAATGATATAATTTTGAAAATTTATAAATTTTCGGATTGATTTTTCAATTCATAGCTTTGAAAATGACAGTATGGATTTTTATTTTTTTAAGTATGTATAGAAGTTAAAATCTCCCAGTTTAACGGCTTTTAATTTAAAAAACTTCGATTTAACAAATTTTCAATATGAAAGTGAAATTATTGATTTTTGATGCATAAGTAACAATTGAAAAATTATCAATTTGAATCTTAAAAAGTTTCAAAAGGTATTAAGGAAAGAAAAAAAATTTCTCAAGTTTGCTGGGAAAATTAAAAAATGATTTTTTATTTTGAAAAATTAATTTTAATAGAATTTTTAAAAAGAATAAAATTTTAGTACCATAAGTGACACTTAAACAATGAATAATTTGGAAAATATTTGAGTAAGTTTGAAATATATTTAGAAATTTTGAAAAGATAAAATAATTTAAAACGTGAAAAGATTTCAAACCATTGAAAAGACAATGTAGATTTTTTAAGATTTCGAACATAAAATTTATAATATTTTTAAGCATTTTGAAAGGTTTTGAATGAATAAAAAATTTGTATCAAAATTCCTAGAAAAAACTAAAAATAATTTTTTTCAAATTATTTAAAAAAATAATATTTAATAAGATCTCCAAAACGTTCAAAAAAGAATCTGGATGATTTTGAGGTCGTTTTTTTACTTTCACAAGATTTTCAAAAAATTGTAGGAAAAATTCGAGTTCCAAGATAATAAAATTATTATTAGATTCCTGGAAACTTTTTAAATGATTTTTTAAAAACCGCAATTTAATTTGAAAGTTTTTAATGAGGGAAGACATTTTGTTTTAAATATTTAGCAATATTTTACTTTGTATTGAAAATAAGAAATTTTAAGTCAAATATTAAAAACTAATAATTTTAAACTGAAGAATTTAAAATTTGAATCGTAATTAGTTCAGAGTGTTAAATTAAAACTTTAAACGTTACAATTTTAAATGTTCTATTTAACAAATTTTGAATATGTAAGTGAAATTATTAAATTTTGATGCATGAATAATAATCAAACAATTAACAATTTGGAAACAATTTCAGTTAGTTTAAGAGATATTTACAAGTTTTGGGAAAATCCAAACTTAATTTAAAACTGGAAAAGATTTCGAAAAATAAAAAACTAAATTTAGATTTTGAAAGATTTCGCAATAAAATTTTGAAGCTTTTTAAGGATATTTTAAAGGTTTTGAAACGATTCCAAAATAATTTAAAACATCAAAAAATTTCAAACCATTTAAGCATTTTGAAAGGTTTCAAATGAATAAAAAATTTATATCAAAATTCCTAACAAAAACTAACAATCATTTTTTTTTTTGGAAAAATTAATTTAAAAAGAATATTTAATAAGATTTCCAAAATTTTCAAAACAGAATTCAGATGATTCTAAGGTAATTTTTTTTACTTTTGCAGGATTTCGAAAAAATTGTAGAAAAAATTCGAGTTCCAAGATAATAAAATTATCATTAGATTCTTGGAAAAATGTTTAATGATTTTTTCTTAAACAAATTTTTAAGAGAATCTTGAAAAAGATATCAAACAAAATTTTAATGTATAAATTGTTTCTTTCTAGCTTAAAATTGTTAAAAATGATATTATTCTGAACATTTAATAATTTTTGGATTCATTCTTCAATTCATAGCATTGAAAGTGATAGTGTGGATTTCTATTTTTCTAAATATTTGAACTGTACAGTGTATGAAAGTTGAAATTTTGCAGTTTAACGGCTTATAATTAAAAAAATTTTAATTGAAAAGTTTCAAAAGCTTTCATTTCATACGCGAAAATTATTTCGGTTCAGTTTTTATAACTTCAAATGAAAAAATTGTTTTCAAAAGCAAAAATTGTTTTAAATTCAATGACCGTGATCAATTCTTTCTCAATTGTTCAATTTTCATGTGCAGTCAAAAAGTTTTTTTTTTCGTCCTAGGATGACGTATTGAGAACATGGTAATGACATAATTTTCAATGACATATATGGTGTCCAATCGATTGTTATATATGTGAAAAAAATCCAACATTATACATTCTTGTAGTTTTAATTTGTTGTAAATTCTTGTTGAAAATTAAAACTACTATAAAATACAACAATGTTAAAAAAAGACCAAAAAAGTACAAAATTCGTCTCAATAATAGAAAAAAATGGCACTTTTCTGTAAAAATAGTTTTAGGTTCTTGTGCCTTTTTGTAAAAATGATTCTATCAGGGCTGTTGGTTGGTCCAAGCAAATACTTTGGTTGACACAAGAACATATTTTATTAAATTGAAATAAGTGTTTTTGCTGGTCTAAGAAATGATTTTGATTGATTTAACAAAAAACTTGTAGTTAATCAAACCATAAAGGACCCAGCACAATTTTCTTGTGTTCATTATCTCGCATCTCTCAAGCCTAACATAGCCAAGTTCGATAGCAGGTTGCATTTGCTTCTCATAGGGGTCTATGTACCATTTTAATGGATCAGCAGACGGAAACGGCAAAGTGCAAGTATATTTACCCACAGGCTCATTTATCATAGACGCCATGAAGTACTAGATACAAACATAATCTTGCTGACAATCACACAACCATGTGACATGATTAAAGTGCGGAAGAACATATATTTGAAAAGGTAATTAAATCGTGACTACAGAAATGGAGAATTTACTTGTTTAAAAAATACAAAATACCAACAAGAATACTACGTGTGAAAAATTCCGCGAAGTACCTGCATGCATTTTAATGCTTTATTTATTTATGTCAGAGGTAATAAAAGTTGTGATATCAAAAAGCAAAGCCAAGTACCATTAGTAGGAAGTTGAAAAGAGAAGTGTTTTTTAATAAGAGGAATTAGTTTAATAAATAATTTTTGGTTTGATAAGAAAAATAAATTAATATTTTAGAGGACAAAAAAATTGACTGTCCTATTAATAATAATAAAACAAATATATGAATTTATAGTTATCATTTATTAATAGACGTAAAAATATGACAAATGAGGCTAAAATTGCAATATATGTATAATTCTCTACTTGCACCGTGCTATATGGTGGCGAGATCTGGACATGCCTAGAAAAGGATAGGAGTAAAATTAACGTGCGTAATACACTAATGGACGAAATTAAAATGGTAGCATATTGAAATATTTTCTTCAAAAGGTCGAGAAAGAAATTTACAATCCGACGCCTAAGATGGAAAATAATAAAGAATAGATGAATTTATAGTATTTAAAATTAATTTTTGTATACAGAGGGTAGAAAGGTTATCAGCAGTGTAGGAGCCATTACCAGACGTAAAAATATAATAAATACAGCTAAAATAGCAATATATAGTTATGTACTTGCACCGACTGTGCTGTACGCTAGCGAGACCTAGAAATGCCAAAAATAAGATAGGAGTCAATTTAACGCGGGTAAAACACTAATGGACAATATTAAAATGGTATAATATTGAAATATTTTTCTTCGAATAGTCCAGACAAAAAATGTACAATCCGAGGTCTACAAAGAAAAATAATTAAGAATAGATGAATTTCTAATATTTAAAATTAATTTTTGTATCTAGAAGGGAGGAAGTTTATTGGCGGTGTAGAAGCCATTACCAGAAGTAAAAACGTAACAAATAAAGATGAAATTACAATATATTATTCTGTTCTTGCATCTACTGTGCTGTACGGTAGCGAGACATGGACTTGACAAGAAAAGTATAGCAGTTAAATTAACGCGGGTAAAACACTAATGGACAAAATTAAAATGGTAGCATTTCGAAACCTGTTTCTTCGAAAAGTCGAGTAAAATAATTTAAAAAATTTCGTACAATCTTAGGTCAGAGATGGAAAATAATAAAGAACAGATGAATTTATAGTATTTAAAATGATTCTTGTATCTAGCAGGTAGGAAGTTTATCGGCAGTATAGGAGCCATTACCAGAAATAAAAACGAGATAAATAAACCTAAAATTACCATATATTATGTCCTTGCACCCACCGTGCTGTACGGTAGCAAGGCCTGGACATGCCAAGAAAAGGATAGGAGTAAAGTTAACGCGGGTAAAACACTAAAGGACAAAATTGAAATGGTAGCATGTTGAAACCTTTTTCTTCAAAAAGTCGAGAAAAAGAATAAAAAATGTCTAATAGACCGAGGCCTAAAATGCAACATAATAAACAATATGTGAATTTATAGTATTTAAAATTAATGTTAGTATCCAGAAAGTAAGAAGTTTATCGGCAGTGTAGGAGCCAATACCAGAAATAGAAACGTGACAAATAAAGCAAATATCACCATATATTATTATGTTCTTGCACTTACTGTCCTGTACGGTAGCAAGACCTGGACATATCCAGAAAAGGATAAGATTGAAGTTAAAGCGGGTAAAACGCTAATGGGCAAAATTAAAATGGTAGCATGTAGAATGTTTTTAGGGAACAAACGTGCTGTCTAAATAAGCAAAACGAGAATTCTAGATTGATCTAAAATTTTAATGATTTAATTTTTGATTTAATTTTAAATGTTTAATTAATTTTTAATATAATTTTTCCTTTATTTCTACTTCTCTACGCATCACTCACTTACTTTTACCATATTAATCCCCGGTAGAATAAGAAAGCTGGTACCGGGCTAGTCTTGCTTACCCCGAAAGGGTTTTAACCTAATGGTATAATAATAATTAATAATAATAATTGGGACTATTTTATGGTATAATTTTCTGTGCTTGAGATGGTCGACATATTATTTTAGCCAATCATCCAAGTTCGAAAATATTTTTGAAGGGACAGTAAGGAAATAGTGGTATGCGGTTAAAAGTGTTAGGGGGGGGGGGGTAGCTTTCTGACGTAAGTTTTATCTTTCTAATTTTTGAAACAATATGCTAATTAAAAACTGCTTTGGCTGTTGGAGTATACACATTTTGCAATATCATTATTTGTTTTAATAATTGTTTATGATCTAACATTTCATATTATATGCATCTAATAAATATGAGGTCAAGGAGCTTGCTGTTTACAATTTTCAAAAATCCCTCAAAGTCCTTTGAAATCCCTTGAAATCCCTTAAAATATTTTAAAATCCATATAAATCTTTTAAAAAGCAATCATATTCCTCGAAAACGTCTAAAATCATTTATAGTATTCAGAAAAAATATTCTGAATATACGTTAAATATTTTGGAATCCTTTTAAACAAAAAGGATATAATTTTCGAAATCTTATGAAATGTCTTAAAATGCTTTGAAATCCTTCGAAAATGTTTCGAAAATGTTTCGAAATCCCGTGAAATTTTTTTAAATCTCAAAAAAATCCCTTTAAATCTTTTAAAACGTAATTAACTCCCTCAACATTCTTTAAAATTCGTGAAAGTATTTCGTTAACTTTATAAATCTCTAAAAATTCTTCGAAATCCCGTGACTTATTTTGAAAGATTTCGAAATCTCTTGAAATCCTTTGCAATTCGCGAAAATTGGAAATCTTCTTCGTTAAAATTTATTATTGTCGTTGAAAATTTAACTATTTCATGAAAAGTTAATTCTACTTTGTAGAAAATTTTTAGTTGAAATCAACTACTTGGTTGAAAGTTGAACTGCTTTATCGAAAATTCAGTTTTTTGGTTTTAGTTTCTTAATTTTAGATGAAAATTGTTTGGTTGAAAATTTAACGATTTTCTTACAAATTTAAACGATTTTCTTAAAATTTTTAATTTTTTGTTGTTAAAAATTAATTGTTTGAACGGAAGATTCATCCATTTTAATTTTGGTAGAAATTAGTCTTTCTTAGTTGAAAATTCATACATGTTGCTCAAATGTTATTTTTTGGTAAAAAATTGAGATTTTCGCTTAAATTTTTCTTTCCATTTTTTATTATAGATTCATATTTTATAGTTGAACATTAAACTATTTTTTTGAAAATTTAAGAATTTCTTTAGAAATTCGTCTTTTTTGGTGGATAATAAATCTTCTTGCTTCAGACTGAATCTTTTTGGTTGAAAATTGAACTATTTTTATTTGTATTTTGTTGAAAATGAGTTTTTTGCAGTAAAAAATTAATTTATTCAATGAAAAATGTTATTATTCTATTTTTGATAAAAATTTGTCAATCTTAGTTAAACAATTGTCTTTTTTAATAAAAAATTAATCTTCTCGTTTAAAAATTTATGTTTTTGTTTGAAAATTGAACTAATTAGTTAAAAAGTATACTTTTTAATCAAAAAGTCTACTGTTTGTTTGAAAATTCATCTTTTAGGTCAAGGTTTACGCTATATTGTTGAAAATCGTATTCTTTCGGTTTAATGTAACTGTATTTGAAAATTAAAAAATTGTCTTCAATCATCATTTTTTTGCCTGAAGATTCATTTTATTTGAAAATTCATATCATTGATCACAATTTTACCATTTGATTAAAAAATCATTGTTTTTTGTTTGAAATTTTGTTTCTTAACTGAAAAAATTAACAATTCTAGTTGAAGATCCTTTGTTTTACTTCAAAATTAATTTTTAACTAAAAATTTTTTAATTTACATGAAGGTTTATCCTTTTTAGTTGAAAATTGAAGTTTTTGGTTAAAAGTTCATCTATTTTGTTGAAAATTCTACATTTTTGTTGAAAATTCATTTTTTGGTTGCAGATTCTTCATTTTATTTGAAAATTTATTTAATTGATTAAATTTAATTATTTGGTTGAAAAGTCATTCTTTTTCGGTTGAAATTTGGTTTTTAACTGAAGACTCAACAATTCTAGTTAAAGATTCATCTTTTTGTTTGTAACTTCATCCATTTGGTAGAAAATTTAACTATTTTTTTGAAAATTCGTTCTTTGTTTGATTGAAAACTAATTTTTAAATAAATTCTACTTGGTTGAAAATTGATCTTTTTTTGTTGAAAATTCAAATATTTGGTTAAAATTTTATCTATTTTGTTGAAAATTCGAAATTTTTGTTACAAAGTTATTTTTCTGATTAAGGATTCTTCATTTTAGCTGAAAATTCATTTGATTGATTAAATTTAAAAATTCGTCTATTTTGTAGAAAAGTTAACTATTTCGTTGAAAATTCGTTTTTTTTTTGTTGGATTTAAAATTACTTTTTAACTGAAAATTCTACTATTTGGTTGAAAATTTATCCTTTTGAGCTAAAAATTTATCTATTTTATAGAAAATTCGACATTTTTGTTGAAAAGTAATTTTTTTTTGGAAGATTTTTCATTTTAGTTGAAAATTCATTTCCTTGGTTCTAATTTCAACAATTTGGTTAAAAATTATTATTTTTGGTTGAAGACTGAGTTTTTGAACTGAGAATTTAACTATTCTAGTTAAACATTCATCATTCGAATTTGTTAGAAAATTTAACTATTTTTTTGAAAATTCGTTTTGTGTTCGATTGAAAATTAATTTTTAACTGTTAATTTAATTTCGTTGAAAATTGATATTTTTTATTTTAAAATTCAAGTATTTGTTAAACTTTCACCTAGTTTCTTCAAAATTCGAATTTTTTCTTAAAAAGTCATTTTTTTGGTTGAAGATTCTTCATTTTAGTTGAAAATTCATTTGATTGATTAAATTTTATCATATGGTTGAAACAATAATTCTTTTTCGTTTGAAATTTGGTTTCTAACTAAAAATTAAACAATTCTAGTTGAAGATTCATCATTTTAACTTTTAATTATCTATTTTGTTGAAAATTAGTTTTTTGTTTGATAGAAAATTAATTTTCAACTAAAAATTCTACTATTTGGTTGAAAATTTAATTAAATTCGACATTTTTGTTGCTGAATATTCTTCATTTTAGTTCAAAATTCATTCTCTTGGTTATAATTTTAACTTTGTGGTTAAAAATATTATTTTTGGTTGGAAACTGAGTTATTTTGCTGAGAATTTAAATATTCTAGTTAAACATTCATCATTCGAATTTGGTAGAAATTTAACTATTTTTTTGAAAATTCGTTTTTTGGTTGATTGAATATTAATTTTTAACTATAAATTCTATTTGGTTGAAAATGTATCTTTTTTAGTTTAAAATTGAAGAATTTGTTGAATATTCACAAAGTTTATCTATTTTGTTGAAAATTTGACATTTTTGTTAAAAAGTCATTTTTTTGGTTGAACATTCTTCATTTTGAGTGAAAATTCATTTCATTTATTAAAT
>JAABKJ010007545.1:34129959-34314238 GCA_011634705.1 Andricus grossulariae | reverse complement strand
TTTTTGTTGAAAACTAATTTTTTTTTTAAGATTCTTCCTTTTAGTAGAAAATTCATTACCTTGGTTGTAATTTTAACTATTTTGTTAAAAAAATTTATGTTTGTTTGAAAATTGAGTTTGAAAATAAATTTTTTAAGTGAAAATTTAATAATTCTAGTTAATGGTTCATCATTTTATTTGTAAATTTATTCATTTGGTAGAAAATCTAACTATTTTTTTTTAAATTCTTTTTTGTTTGATTGAAAATTAATTTTTAACTGTAAATTTTATTTCGTTGAAAATTTATCTTCGTTAGTTCAACATTCAAGTATTTGTTGAAAGTTCACTTAGTTTGTTGAAAATTTGAAATTTTTTCTAAAAACCTATTTTTGGGTTGAAGATTCCTCATTTTATTTAAAAATTCATCTATTTGGAAGAAAGTTCAACTATTTTGTTGAAAATTAGTTTTTTTTATTGAAAATTAATTTTTAACTAAAAATTCTACTACTCGGTTGCAAATTTATCTTTTTTAGTTGAAAATTCAAGTATTTGGTTAAAAGTTTATCTATTTTGTTGAAAATTCGATATTTTCGTTAAAAAGTCATTTTCTTGGTTGAAGATTCTTAATTTTGAGTGAAAATTCATTTCATTGATTAAATTTTATTATTTGGTTGAAAACCCATTCTTTTTCGTTTGAAATTTGGTTTTTAACTGAAAATTGAACAATTCAAGTTGAAGATTCGTATTTTTTTTTTGTAAATTAATCAATTTGGTAGGAAATTAAAATATTTTGTTGAAAATTCCTGTTTTGTTTGATTAAAAATTAATTTTCAACTGAAAATTCTACTATTTGGTTTAAAATTGATTTTTTTTTCAGTTTAAAAGTTCATCTATTTTGTTGAAAATTCGACATTTTTGTTAAAAAGTCCTTTTTTTGTACGAAGATGCTTAATTTAAGTAAAAATTCATTCGATGGATTAAATTTTATCATATGGTTAAAACAACCATTCTTTTTTGTTTGAAATTCGGTTTTTAACTGAAAATTGAACACTGCTAGTTGAAGATTCATCATCTTAACTATTAATTAACTATTTTGTTGAAAATTATTTCTTTGTTTGATTCAAATGAATTTTCAACTACAAATTCTATTTGGTTGCAAATTTTTCTTTTTGAGTTGAAAATTCAAGTATTTGGTTAAAAATTCATCTTTTTGTAGAAAATTCGACGTTTTTGTTGAAAAGTAATTTTGTTTTGTTCAAGATTCTTCATTTTAGTAGAAAATTCATTACCTTAGTTATAATTTTAACTATTGGGTTAAAAATTATTATTTTTGGTTGAAAACTGAGTTTTAAACTGAGAATTCAACTATTCTCGTTAAAAATTCATCATTCGAAATTGGTAGAAAATTTAACTATTTTTTTTAAATTCGTTAGTTTCTTTATTGAAAACAATTTTTTTAACTGTTGATTTAATTATTTAATTAATGTAATCACAGTAATCCACTTCCGCTGGACCGCATTTTTAGTTCTTGTTTTCCCCTCGATATAAATTGATTGACTTTTTAGCGAGACAATTATTCATTTTAGTAGAAATGTAAAGGAAATTCTAAAAATCGCCGATACAGAAACCGGCTTGAAGGACCAAATATTTTTGATCAAATCCTCTGCAACTTTTTCATCAGGGAAAATAGTGTCAACAGTGACATGAGTCCGAGCCCTGGTAAACGCTGAAGAATCTGATGAATCTGATGAAAGACTGGAGGAATTCTTTTGGCTTGCAAAGAAACTCGGATTGGCTAAAAATGAAGGAAGCTGCAGGTGTTTTATCTTTTTCTGGCGAGCTAATGTCGTCGGAGAAATATCGAACTGACACAAGCCTGAGAAATCAATCACAGCGCCTTACTTGTCCTCAGATCGTATGTTTTACACGAATCTGACCGAGGACTCCCGGTGATGCGGAATGTACTACCGATCACAAGCGACCACATCCAGGTCCGCAGATCATCCAGCAGGTCTTGCCTTTCGAGTTACCTCAATGATGATAATGAAGTAACGGACCGGTTCGATTTAGGAAGCGCCAACTATTCTCAGTCGCATACTTCGCATTTCTGCTATCCAAAGTAAAAAGATACTTGTGTATATATATATCGTATAGTAAGTGACATTGTCGACTAGGTCGACTTTTCCATTTGCCAGGCTTAGGGTTTGCTATTGTGCGGCGATGAACCTATTGGACTCTTGGCCAGGGGAGAGGAAAACTGCAGAAAACCTCCCGATTTCAGCCGGTTTTTCGAGAACCGAGTTTGAAGGCAATCGAACCTATCCATCGAATACACAACCTGGTCGTACGTCACGGATGGTCACCCATCCGAGTCTTAGCCGCGCTCGAAACGAATAATGCCGTCGGTCTTGAATTTTCAACTAAACAAGATCAATTTTCAACCAGATGGTATAATTTTCAATTGAAAATTATATTTCAATCATACAAAAAACGAATTTTAAACAAAATAGTTAAAATTTCAACCAATGAAATAAATATTCAACTGAAATAAAGAATCGTCAACCAAAGAAAGGACTTTTTAACAAAAATGTCGAATTTTCAACAAAATAGATGAACTTTTAACCAAATATTTGACTTTTCAACTGAAAAAGGTGAATTTTCAACCAAATAGTAGAATTTTCAGTTAAAAATTAATTCTCAATTAAACAAAAACCGAATTTTCAACGAAATATTTAAATTTTCTACTAAATGAATGAATTTACAAATAAAATAATGAACCTTTAACTAGAATTGTTGCATTTTCAGCTAAAAACCAAATTTCAAAGGAAAAAAATGATTTTTTAACCATATGATAAAATTTAATCAATCAAATGAATTTGCAAATAAAATGAAGAATCTTCAACAAAAAAATGACTGTTTAACAAAAATTTCGAATTTTCAACAAACTAGGTGAACTTTCAACAAATACTTGAATTTTAAACTAAAAAAGATTTATTTTCAACGAAATAGAATTTACAGTTAAAAATTAATTTTCAATCAAACAGAAAACGAATTTTCAAAAAATAGTTAAATTTTCTACGAAATAAATGCATTTACAAATAAAATGATGAACCTTCAACTAGAATTGTTAAATTTTCACTTAAAAAAATGTATTTAAAAAAAAATAGCTCAATTTAAAAAAAATAGTTCAATTTTCTACCAAATTCGAATGAGGAATGTTTAATTAGAATAGTTAAATTCTCAGTTTAAAAACTCAGTTTTCAACAAAAAATAATAATTTTTAACAAAATAGTTAAAATTACAACCAAGCAATGAATTTTTCACTAAAATGAAGAATCTTGAACAAAAAAAAATTACTTTTCAACAAAAACGTCGAATTTTCTACAAAAAAGATGAATTTTTAACTCAAAAAGATAAATTTGCAACCAAATAGTAGAATTTTTATTTAAAAATTCATTTGAATCAAACAAAAAACTAATTTTCAAGTAAAATGATGAGTCTTCAACTGCAATCGTTAAGTTTTCTGTTGTAAAACAAAATTTTAAACAAAAAACAATGATTTTTCATCCGAATATTTAAAATTTCAACCAATGAAATAAATATTCAACTAAAATGAAGAATCGTCAACAAAAAAAAGGACTTTTTAACAAAAATGTCGAATTTTAAACAAAATATATGAACTTTTAACTAAATATTTGACTTTTCAACTGAAAAAGATCAATTTTCAACCAAATAGTAGATTTTTTAGTTAAAAATTAATTTTCAATCGAATAAGTAACTACTTGTTAACTAAATAGTATATCTTTCTATAAAATAGATGAATTTTTAAATAAAATTATGAATCTTCAACTAGAATTGTCAAATTTTCAGTTAAAAATTTGATAGGACAAATACTTTTGTTTATATAAATTCCCCAATTTTCAAATCTATATGTATAGCTAAATTCAGGGTCGTGAAAGAAATGGGCCGAAAGCGTTGGAAGAACCTGTAAAGATACTAAATTTCATCCAAACTTTTTGCATTGTCACACCCTTCTTTTTACTTTTAAAACACGTTTAAAATAATAAACCTTACAATAGATTATGTTTACAGTTCACACATCAATCGCTAGCGGCAATATTATATTCCCTCACCAACCGGACCAGTGCTCCCAACTCGACTCTCCAACTGCAGTGCGCATGCGTTTCACCAGCAGTCTCGTTGGCTATAAATGGCGCGCTTTTTTGAAACCATTACATGTGTAAATTAATTTTTTATAAGAAATTATCATTGTGGAAATAATAACAATTTATTTTCAGATCACAAAATAGCATTTTAGAATGCAAGTTGAAATCATTATTTGATTCTATTCTTTACAAATGAATTATTGATTTTAAATTCAAAGGGAAAATTACATTTTTCCACCAGTGTAAATTTTAGGTCATTCATATTGTTTTTTTTACTTCATGATTATTATATATTGTGAAAAATTTATTTGCATATTTAATCATTTCAAATAAGCGCGCGATCAACATTCAATGAGGCTGCTGCTGCGACGCATGCGCAGTTCGGTCGGGGACCCAAATTGGGAGCACTGAACCGGACAACCGCGTTGCTCAGAATAAAGTACTTCCGATAATCTGCCCAACTAATCAGATTTCCCTGCAAAAATTCAAAAAGTATACTTTTTAAACATTAAAAAAAGTATTTAACTTAATTTAAACAACTTTCCTTCCGTAGTTACATTTTTTTGTGTTCTTTTAATTGTACTAGGAAAAAAATATACTGGAAAATATGCAACAACCCCATTAATCTTTATATTGAAAGTGATAAAAATCGTTGGAATATTGAAAAATTCAGAGCTTCTATATTTACGGTTAAACAGCAGGGATTCTAACGAAAATAAGGGGCATTTCTGGATATTTGCCAATTATTTCGATAAATTGCAAATAATTTGGCTACAAACTAAGCTCAATCTAAAAAAGTATCAGAAGATAATAAGGCTACAAACACATAATTTAAAAATTATGTGGTAATTATATTTTATATAGAAAAGAACGAAAGGAAACGTAAAGAAACTTTTGTTATGTTCCTTTTTGTTCCTTTTGACATAAAACTTTCAAGAAACACAATTTTGGCAATGTGCCTCTGTAGCTACATTACTTTATAGTATTTTTTCATGCCTAGCATAGTTTTCAGGCAAATTATATTGAATTTACAGAAATAATTAGCAAACATCAGAAAATACCCCTTAATTTCGTTCGAATCCCTGCTAAACAGTTGAATATTTTGGACTAATTTTTTGCATACGTATCCTAAATATTATTTTATTTTTTCGGTCAGAACTGATTTTTGGTCAAGCTGCTTCTATTTAATTATAGAAATAAAAAAATACGATTATAAATTGATTATATTGTATTTTTTGCGTCTATAAAATGAAAACGCCGTCTATTATGTATGCCAGGAAATGTTTAAGATAATTAATAATTAATAATGAATTGAAAAGGCAGATATTAATCAAATAATTCTAAAACTTTCCTGAAGAATTTCGGTGGAATTATTTTAGAAAAAAATGTTATATTGTAAGGCTGTTCGACAGAAGCTCTAACGAAAAAGATACTTCCTTACCAGCGCAAAGGAGGGCATTATAATATATATTTTCGAAAAATTATGATTAATAATTATTTACTTTTCATTACTGCATTACGTTAGATTATTATATTATATATTACACCAAGTGAAGAAGACACACTACTTGCAGATTTTATGCGACTTGAAATAGACCGGCTGAATGCAGCCCGCATAAGAAAATCACTATAGGAAATAATTATAAGAAAATCAGTGTAGAAATAAGGAATTTTAAAATATTGAAAGAGTTGATGCAAAAAACAGAAAAGGCAAAAGAATGAGTCATTTATTTATTTGACGTAGGATTTCAATCAATTTTAAGAAATTTCAATGGATTCCAGAGAATTTTCATAGATTTTAAGCGACTTTATCAGTTTTCGAATATTTTAAATAATTTTAGAGAAACTCATCGGTTTTCAAGGGATTTAAAAATATTTCAACGGTTTTCACGGAATTTTTAAACATTTCGAAGGGAGTTTAGAGGATTTCAAATATTTCCTAACATTTTCGGTAATTTTAAGGAATTTTGAAGGATTTCAAAAGATTTCAAGGGATTTCAAAGAACTTTGTAGGGGTTTTCAAGCATTTAAAGATATTTCTAGTGAACTTCCGAAAATAAAAAATTAACTAAATTTAAATGAATTCCTTGCAATTTTTAAGATTTTAAAATATTTCAAGATTTTTGAAGGACTTTCACAAGATTGAAGGATATAAAAGATTGATAGGGATTGAAACGTTTTTTAGCGAACTTCAATAAGTAGGTTTAATTTTATTCGAATTCCAGAGAAGTTCTACAGATTTTAAAAAATGTCGTCAGATTTCGTAAAAAATTTCACGGAATTTTGAAGATTTCCAAACATATCAGGAAGTTTCAAGGAATTCCAAAGGATTTCGAAAAATTGGAGGGACTTTCACGGATTTTCAGATTTTTTTTAAAGATATAATGGAATTCCCTAATATTTTTACTAATTTTGAAAGATTTAATCGGTGTTCAAGGAATTACAAATATTTTCAAAGATTTCAAGGGATTTCTAGTGGATTTTTAGGAATTTCATGGGATTTCAAAGAAATTTTTAAGATTTTCAAAGCTATTACTATATATATTATACATATTATTATTATACTACATGACGAAAAATTAGTAAAATGATCAGGAAGCTGAAAAAATATTTGTTAAGGCAATTTATTATTGTTTATAAATATTTTCTCTTGGCGTATAGCTAGAAAGATGCTATTTCTTCTGAAATTTTTAACATTTGTTAGCTTTTCAGTTATTACCAAATAATAAATAAACATCAAACAGAATTATTTTGTTGATGAAAACTTAAAAATATTCACTAGCCTCTTATTTTACACTAGAAGTTATAAAAATTATTTTTTTGATTGAGACCTTTTTAATTTATTCATATAATGTATATTATCACCGATGACAATATTTTTTATTTCAAAGAAGAAGAAGGGGGGAAGATAGTACAATATAAATTATAAACCAAAAATGGAATGTTTACACTTTCATTTAAAAAAGGAATGTTTCACAAAAAAAAAACTAAAAAGATAGTTAACTTTTCACGAGAGATGAATTCTCAACCAAAATGATGAATTTTCAAAAAAAAAAAAACATTTTTGACAAATTAGTTCATTTTCCAACAAAAAATTATAAATTTTCAATGAAAAAGGTAATAGTTGAAATTTCAACCAAAAAAGATTTTCATTTTGACTTAGGTACAGTTGAACTCAACCAAAAAAGACGAATTTGCTACAAAATATGTAGATTTGAAACCAAAGAGACGAATTTTCAACCAGGAAGATAATTTTTACCAAAAAAAGACGAACTTTTAACAAAATACATGATTTTTTTCAATTAAACAAACAATTTTGAATAAAACAAGATGACTTCTCAACAAAAAATGTAATAGTTGATATTTCAAACAAAAAATATTTTTATTTTAAATCAAAAGCAGTTATATTCAACCAAAAAACAAATTTTCAACAAAATGGTTAAATTTTCAGTCAAGACAGAAAAAAAATGAACCAGATTGTTAAAGTTTAAAGACTTTCAAGCCAAAAAGGCGCATTTTCAATAAAAAAGTTTATATACTGCCAATTAATAAAAATTCTATCCAAAAAGATGAATTTTCAATGAAAAATGTAATAGACGAAATTTAAACCAAAAAAGAAGAATTTTCAACGAGATTTTTCAATTTTAAACCAAAGAGATAAATTTTTAACAAAATAAATGAATTTTCAGCTACTGAATATCAATTTTCAACAAAATAGTGCAATTTACAACCAAAGAGATTAATTTTCAATAAAAAGATTAATTTTTTACAAAAAGAGATGAATTTTAAATAAAGTATACGAATTTTTAACTAAAAAAGATCAATTTTCAACCAAGTGTGTCATAGTTAAATTTACAATTGAAAACATTAATTTTCAACCAAAGAAAAATTAATATGTAACTCTGAAATTATTTTTATATTTATTTCTAAGTGTTAGATTTAATAATAATATATTTTAGAAAATTTGGAATCACAGGGTGGGAGAAAAATTGCAATTTTCCTATAGTGGGCTATAAATTTCTATGGCCATCTGCCACCACAATTTGAAAAGTGAAAATGAACAAATATTTGGAAAAGCAATAAAATTGATTGATTTTCGTAAAAAAGACTAGTTACCAATTCGTTACTTAGTTACAAAAGTAATTTCGTTACCACTATCGTTAATAAAAAAAAGTAACTAGCTACAGTGACTAGTTAGAAGAAACTCGTTACTTCCCATGCCTGCAAAATATTTTTGGGAATTATTTATGCTTACTCGAATAATTCAGATCAAGTTGCGGAATGTGAAAATTATAGAGATAAATATTTTATTTTTGAAGATGCTTATTATGCTTAAAAGTCTGTCCCCGATATTTTATTTTCACTCGATTGAGCTTTAAGTATTCATAAAATTAGAAGAATTTTAGGTAGAGGAAAGATTGAAAATCCTCAATAATTTTTTAAGATCTGGGATGAATTATATAGACTTGCCATTAGGTAGAGCGGTGAAGTTTAGTTACTGTAAATTTTTTCCGAAAAAAGAAAAGAAGAGTTTTCTCCAAGAAAAATGCAAATTGGATCTGATATCGTGGAAAATTTGAAACGTAAAGGTTTCGTAAGTAAATGAGCGAATTATATAGAAAAATTGAGATTAGCGTTTTGAAAAAAAAAACATAATTGACAATTATTACATTGTGATGAAGAACTTATGATTTAAATAAAATTCATGATTTCTAGAAAAAGATTTTGAAAAAAGTATTTTTAAGAGGGAGCATGGTACAATGCACCATACAGGCTGGATAAAAGTTAAAAGAGACAAATTTTTTCTGTTGATTATTATTTGTTATATTCAACTCGGAAAAAGGTTTTTTATTGTCAATTTGACAGAGTCTTATTTCAATGTGTTTTTCAATGAAAAGTTTAGGATAACTATTGTAGTTTAATATTTTTTTAACTGAATTCAAATTTTCATGGTGGAAAAATTCATCGGAGAGAAGAATAGCTGAATCGACTTAATTCTTCACAATATCAATCTTTTGGTGTATGGGATTATTCGACGAAAAATTTTGAAGTCTACCGGAATATGTACTTTTTCTAAACCAGTTCGTGATAACATTGTTTGAATTTTTTCTGATAATTAAAAAAATTTTTAAGATTACGTGATATCGGAGACACCATTGGAGTCCCGAATTTTTTATTGCAATAATTATTATCAAGTTGAAAACTCGCAGAATTCATGAGAAAAGAGATACCAAATTTAAAATCATTTTGATTTCGAAAAATATTAATAACTTTGTTGAAAATGTTACTAAACTTAATATGTATAGTGCTTATTTTCAAGAGAAATCAAACTCTGTAACTGAAAAATTAAACATCCAGCTCAGGAAAATTGAAGATATTCATAATCATGTAAATTTTTGCCTAAAAAATCTTGAAATTTCGAAAAATCAAATCAAAAGCCTCATGCCCAACGTGGAATATGCCATCTTCATTTTCGAATTTGAAAAATCTAATGAATCTTATGTCTGCAAAGATAAAATAGTTTTGAATAAAAAATGTGTTACTAACTAATCCTAATAATCTTTCTACTGATAAACATAAATTAGAATCTTCTCCTGATCCTTGTTCTGTTTCAAAAAAAGTAAAACCAAATTTTAGAAATTGTAAAAGATTTTGAAATTAATGTAGAAAACCTACTTGAATCTAGAGAAGAATCTAGACATAAAATATTATCTTTAACTTCAAATTATTTTGAAAAACCGAAAAAAAATTTTCATATCGTTGAAGAAATAGCTAAGAATATTAAAATAATAAAAAAATTGTTCAAGAATGACAAGGATATTTTAATTACTCGTTCTGACGAAGGTATACTACTGTCATTCTCAAAAAATTCTCTTACTGTTCTAAAATGAATGAAATGCTCAGTGACACTATTACATATGAAAAATTTTTTACTAATCCTCTCAAAAAGTAAGCATCTTCTTTTGATTTATTTAAAGAGTGTAATTCTAAAGGATATTTCAGTAGAGATTTGAAAAGACAGTCATTATCAACTTCCAATACCAATATAGCAAAAATGTATGGCCTTTCAAAGGTTCATAAAATTAATTTTCCTCTAAGACCTGTGGTATCATATATTAACACTCCAACTTATTACTTGGCTAAAACTATGAGTAAAATCTTATATGATTCTATTTCTAAATTAAATTCCTTTGTTAAAAATTCTATTAATTTTCGAAAAAATATCATTAAAATTACTATTCCAGATAACCATATTTTTATGTCTTCAGATGTAATCTCACCAATCACTAACATACCTTTAGATTTGGTTCTTTCTGGGATCGATAAGTGATGGTGTCACATTAAAAACTTTACTAATATTTCTCGAAATGGTCTTAAATCTGGTATCTCTTTTCTCATGAATTCCACTTGTTTTCAATTTGATAATAATTATTACAATAAAAAATTCGGGACTCAATGGGGTCTCCGATATCAGGTATTCTTGCTGAAATTATCTTATCCAATTCGTAGACTTTGTTCTAACTTTAATATTAATGCTATTTTTAGAATTGATTCAAAATTTGACCGTTTTATAAAATTGGGGAAAGGCCCATTAGAAAAATTAGAAACGTGTAACTTTGTTTATGAATTGGAGTGTTCTTGTGGTATGTCCTATATTGGAAAAACTAAAAGATCGCTAGAGACTAGAAGAAATGAGCATTTGAGAAATAATAACCGTTGTACTAAAAACCATAAAGAAATTGCTAGACACGTGTACTTTGTTCATAATGGAAATTCAAATTATATCAAATGAGTTGACATTAAAATACTACATAAGGGATCAAAATATTTGAAAAGAACCTTTGGCGAGATAATGTATATTAAAAATGAGAATGACAATGCTTCGAACAATATTACTGATTTGAAATTTTATATTCCTGCTTATATGATTTTTGATAATGTTTGTTAATGGAATTTACCTTTTCAAATTCGTTAAAAAATTTTATGTTGACGCCTAAATTTTCTTCCTTCCGAATCAGTATGTTCGAACCTTTCAGTACTCGATCGACTCGGGGCCTGCATGGTACATTGTACCATGCTCCCTCTTAAAAATTCTGTTTTCAAAATCTTTTTCTAGAAATCATGAATTTTATTCAAATTCTAAATTCTTTATGGCAATGTAATAAATACCAAAAAAATTTATTTTCAATATGCTAGTCTCTCCTTTTCTTTTTTTGACAAAATTTTGCTATTGCAACTGAACTGAAGCCGCTCTGTCTAATAGTAAGTCATTATATTTCGATGTTAAAAATTATGTTTTAAAACGCTTTTACTTTTAATGTAATTACTTACGTAATTCTTTCGATAGATTTAATCATGGTTTTCTGATGAGGTTACTATGACTAGTGACGAAACGTCAAATTTTATTAAATATTATTCGGTCCAGAAGTGTTGTTAATTTTCTTCTATAGAAGAATGTTAATTTTTCCTAATCTAAAAAAACTATGCAAAATATGCATCATATGATTTTTGTGTTTCCAAATTCGGTTTCTCTTTTTAATGACTCGCAATAAATGAAGAAAATTAAAAAAGTATATACACTGCTAATTAAAACGAGTACCACCATTTTTTCAGTATTTTAATATAATTCAGTATCTTCATTGAGTAAGAAAACTTTTTCCTGTCATCTGGTAAAAAAACATTGACCATTGGCCATTAGGAAATAATTACCATCATTTGTGAAACGATCGAACCTGATTGGATTCTACAATTGATTTAACCACAGCGGAAACCGTATCCCATTATTGAACCGTACACGGACCACATTAGCCCCAACCATGTTGTCGTGTCATTAATGTTGACTAATTATAACATTAAAACAAACAATTCAGTGTTTGTATTTCTGTCTATCGAAATTATTGTTCTTAAGAATTGCAAATATTTTATTCAAAAAATAAACTCAATTCTATTTCTAAAATCAATTAACAATAATAATAATCTTCGAATTCGTTCATTCACTTTGTCCACATTGAAACTCTAAACATTAAGGAATGCTTCAATTTTTAAACGAAGTTTTGAAATGTGTAATTTTTTATTTTCAACGCTTTAAGTTTGAATTCATTATTCTAAAAGTTTCCAATTGAAAAGATTACTATTTTTCAAGTTTAAAAAATAATTAAACTTTAAAGATTCATATTATTCAAAACTTTTTAACTTAAGCGGTGAAAATGACTGTGATTTTTTTTTACAGAAATAATATTTTTTACTAAAAAAATCAATCTGGTCACTATGAATGTCACTTGATACTGTAATTTGTAATTTTATATTATTTGAATGAAATAGCTTCAAAATAAAGCCAAAGAAATGCAAAATTATGACAATAGTTTCTCAGATTTAAGCCAGGCGAATTTGTATATATATATTTTTTAATTTTTAGTTTTTAATGTAATACCTTAAAATTGCCCAATTTTTAGTTGAAGATTCAAAACAATAAATCATTCAAAATTAAGAAATATTTGACTGTAAATTTTCAAGAATGAATAATAATTCTTAATTGAATAATTTCTTTAATTCTCAACGTATACAATTTTAGAGTTCTGAATTTTCATGTTGAACGCTAAATTTTCAATTTTTGCTTCTTATAAGTTTTAATTTTGCAATCTAAATTAAAATGGTTACATTTTCAATGAAATAATTAACACTTTACAAAAATTTGAATTTATAAACGATTAAAATTTACTTAAAATAACTTAAATTTTAAAGGGTTTGAGTATAAAAAAAAGTTTTAATATTACAATTCTTGGTGGCTGACAATATTTTCAGTTTCAAATGAAGTATCCATTTGCTTGATTTTCAACATTTCGTAGTAGAATTTTTTCAATTTTTTCGATCTTAAATTAATCTTCACTTGGAACGTTTTTTCAAAATAATCCAATTTGAAAAGTATAGAATAAAAATTGTTTGCACTTTCAACCATACAAATAACGGTACATTTTTTTTTCATCTTAGAAAAAGTCTGATGAATTTTGACGTTGATAATAATTTTTTTATGTAATACAAATTTCAAATTCTAGAAATTTCGAAGCTTCGGCGTTGAAGCATTCCAATTAGTTTTCTATTTCAAATTATCAATTTTATTCGCTCCGAATTGAAAATTATTTACATTGAAAAGTTTTCAATTTTAAATTTTTTCAATTAGAAATAAAACAATTTGAATTCCTTTTTAGAATAAATAATTCAATTCAGAAAAATTTAATCTGTAATTATTAAATTTTATACATTTTCAAATTGTTTTATTTTCGAAATTTTATTCTGAAATCATTAAATTTCAAGATTCTCCAATTCAAAATAAAATTGTTTAATTTTGAACGCCTCAGAATAGAAATTTCGCAATTAGATCTTTTTCATGAAATTGTCTAATTTTCAAAATTTGAATCTGAAATTTTTTAATTTTGAGAGCCTTTAATTAAAAATGGTTTAGATTCAAATACCTGCGGTTTCAAATTATTCAATTTTAAAAGCTTTTGATCAGAAATTATTCCAGTTAAATTCCTTTACCTTTCATTCGAAATATTACCATTTTTCAAAATTTATTTTCGATTCAAAATTATTAATACTTAATTATTGTTTTGAAAATTTTATAACTTAATATCGAACTTTCTTTATTATACAATATCTTTCCAATATATAAATATAATTAAAATTTATATTTCATTTTATTTTATGTTTTTATTATTATTTATGTTCGAAAAGTCACAAGCTTTCAAGTATTTTTAACTAATTTTCAATGTTTTAAACCATTTTTTGCTTGCCAGTAAATCATAAAAAATTATTAATTTGTGGATAAATGATACAGTTGATGATTTTCAAGAATAATATTTCTAAATTAACATATTTGATGATTAGTTAAACAACTTTCATTTGTTTAAACAATTTTCCCATCCTATAAATCGTGAAAATTCATTATTTTGTGTAAATGTCGCAGGTAATGAATATTAAGAGTGATATTGTTTGTGAATGACAGTTTGCAATTTTTTAATCAATTATTTTCACTTGCTTCTTTTCACAGAAAAGATGGAGAAAATTTCATTTTAGAAAAGTGATTATATTTTAAACAATTAGGGTTTAAATTCTAAAATAAGAAAATACTGAATAACAAGCAAAAAATAGGAGAAAGTGAATTATTATTATTTGTTTAAATAATTGCAAGTCTGTCTTCGACAATAAATATTACTCTTAACATTCATTAACTGTATCATTAATTCCATAAAATAGTAATTTTTCAAGATTTACAGGGGAAAAACATTGTTTAAACAATTGAAAATTGTTTGAATAATTTTAAACTGTATTTTGCACAAAATGTCCCTATTAGCATTCATTCTCTTCGTTATATATTCCATAAAGTAGTAACTTTTCTAAATTTACAGGGAAATCCTAAATTTCAGAAAAAATATTATTTCACGATTAACAGGAGACAAATTGTTTAAACCAATGAAAGTTGCTAAAATAATTACCGAGTTTATAAAGTTACAAATATTATTCTTGAAATTCATCAAATGCATCATTTATCCCGAAAAAAAAACTTCTCACGTTTTATAGGAGGAACAAAAATTGTTTAAACAAATAACAATTGTTTGAATAATTCAAAATTAGTTGGAAAATACTTTGAAACTTGTAAATTTTCAAATAAAAATAATTTGTGTTGAAAAAGTTCCAAAAAGTCTTTAGCATGAATTTGACATAAAACTGCTATTTTATATTTTTTGGGAAATTTTCCGGTCACAATACAAGGGGATTGAGATGGCTTAAATGAAAAGTTGTTGGATGGAAATTATTCCTTGAATATTTCATGAGAGGTGACTGAACTTTAATTGACAAAAAGTTAATAACCAGTACTTCTTTTTTCGTAAACCGAGATTTTCCCATTTAAAATCCTATGTTAATTTCAAAAGCCCAGAGCACGGGTTAATGTTCGCGGATTGAAAAAAAAGATGAAATTTCTTTTTTCGGAAAACGACTCAATTGGGGGGATCAATCACCAAAAATCAAAAGTCGAATTTTTACAGGTATAAAAACCACCCTAAGGAGGAAATAGCGTTGGAACAATCTTTAAGTAGAATAGACTATTTATAGTCAGCCTCAGTGGAAACAGCCATGTATGCTTCTTCTATTGTACTTAAATAATTCAAAGGAATTGGAAAAATTATGTTAATGTATTCCAATCATGCAAAAGGATCTATCGAAAATCATTAAATCTGAATTCAACTTAAAACGATTAAAAATTACCAGATGCTTCGAATAGTGAATAGTCCACTGTTTATGACCTATATATAACTTTTTCACCTAAGTTCACTTCCAATTTAAACCTACTCCCTTACCCTTTATTTCCCCTCACTCTCCCTTCGTTCCTCCTCTCATTTCCTCTCATTTCCTATACTTCTCCTCCCCTCACTTCACCTACTTCCCTTTATTTCTCATCACTTCCACAACTTCCGCTCTCCCCATTTCTCTTACTTTCCACCTCTCATTTCTACTCAATTCACTTACTTCCTCACCCCTCATTTCCCCTCACTTTCTATAATCCTCTTCCCCTACTCACCCTCCCTTGATTTTCTTTCACATCGCTTACTTTTCTCACCTTATTTTCCCTTTTTCCCTTACTTCCCCATAAATCGTTTCCCCTCACTTAACATACTTCCCCTCCCCAGACTTCTCGTACTCCCCCAAATTTTCCATCACTTACACTACTTCCCCTCCCCTCATTTTCCCTTGATTTCCTGCCTCTCATTTATTCTCACTTCTACTACTTCTTTACCCCTCATTTTCCCTCACTTCCTCTACTTCCATCCTCCTACTTGTGCTTCCCTCACTTCCTCTCACTTCCTCTAATTTCTCCTTCCCATATTTCCCCTTACTTTCCCACCTCTCATTTCTTCTCACTTCCCCTACATTTTCACCCCTTATTTCCCCCACTCCCTCTACTTTCACCCTTCTACTTACCCTCCCCTTATTTCCTCTCACTTCCTCTACTTCCTCTTCACTCACTTCCACAACCCTCACTTCCCTACTTTAATTCTGCTTGTTTTCCCTCACTTCCCTCATCTCCCCACTAATATTTACCCCTGACTTCTTATACTCACCCTAATTTCCCTCCACTTCCACTACTACCTCCTCCCTTATTTCCTATTACTTCCTTATCTCTCATTTATCCTCACTCCCCTTACTTCCTTACCCCTCATTTTTTCTCACTTCCTCTACTTCCATCCTCCTGCTTGCTCTTTCCTCATTTCCTCTTATTTCCTTCAATTCCCCTCCCCTCGTTTCATCTTACTTTGCCACCTCTCATTTCTCCTGATTTTCCCCACTTTCAAAACCCTTATTTTCCTCTACTCCCTCTCATTCCATCACCTTACTCACCCACCCCTTATTTCCTCTCACTTACTCTACTTTCCCTTCAGGCACTTCCCCAACGCTCACTTCCCCTATTTAAATTCTTCTTATTTTTTCTCACTTCCCTTACTTCCTCACTAATATTTACCTCTCACTTACCATACTTTCCCACCCCTGACTTCTTCTGCTCACCCTAATTTCCCTCCACTTCCTCTACTAACTCTCCCCTTATTTCCCCTTACTTCCTCATTTCTCATTCACACACAATTTTCCTACTTCCTCATGCCTCATTTTTCCTCACTTTTCCTCCTTCCCTCCTTCTACTTACCCTCTGCTCATTTTTTCTCACTTCCTCTACTTCCCCCTCACTTCCCCTACTTCTACTCCCCTAATTCTTGCCACACTACCAATAATTCCCCATCCATCTCATTTACCATAATTACCTACCCCTCACTTCTCCTACTCACCCTAATTTACCATCTCTTCTACTACTTTCCCTCTTCTCATTTTCCCTTACTTCCCGACCACTTATTTCTTCTGACTTCACCTACTTCCTCGCCCATCATTTTCCCTTACTCCCTTTTCTTCTAAACTCTATTTACCCTCCCCTCACTTTCCCTACTTCCAGTTCACTGATTTTTTCAATATTTTCCTAACTTACGCACCTATCGCTACCCTCATTTTCTCTTACTTCCTCTACTTTCCCTCCCCTCACTTCCCTTACTTCTACTCCCATCATTTTCCCTCACATTCTTTATTTTCGTACATATCGTTACCCTGCACTTACCATACTTTCCCACCTATCGTTATCCCTCACTCATCATACTTCCCCACCCCTCACTTTTCCATCTCTTAATTATACTCACTTCCCCTACTTCTTCATCCCTCATTTCCCCTCACTCTTCCTTCTTCCCTCCTCCTTCTCACCTTGCCCTCATTTCCTCTCTCTTCCTCAACTTCTTCTCTCCTCACATCCACTCCACTTATTTTCCCCACATTACCCTTACTTCCCCACCCATCGTTACCCCTTACTTACCTTAGTTTTTCACCCCTTACTTCTCCTGCTCCCCTAATTTACTATCACATTCAAATTTTCCCCTCCCGTTATTTGCCCTTACTTCCCGACCACTTATTTCTTCTCACTTCACCTACTTCCTCAATGCTCATTTTCCCCCATTCCATCTCCTCCCATCCCCCTATTTACCCTCCCTTTATTTTCTCTGACTTCCTCCACTTCCCCTCCTCTCACTCCCCCTAATTCTGCTCCGATCATTTCTCCTCACTTTTTTTACTTCCGTACCCATCATTATCTTTCATTTACCGTACTTCCGCACCCATCGTTATCCCTCACTCATCATACTTCCCCACCACTCACTTCTCCTACTCAACCTAATTTCCCATCACTTCCACTAACACGTCTGCCCTTATTTCCCCTTACTTCCTCATCTCTTATTTCTACTCACTTCACCTACTTCCTCATCCCTCATTTACCCTCACTTTTTCTTCTCCTACTCACTCTCCTTTGATTTCGTCTCTCATCCTCTACTTCTTCTCCCCTCACTTCCCCTACTTCCACTCCTCTCATTTCCCTTACTTTCCCACATATCGTTTCCGCCTAGTTTACAATACTTCCCTACCCTCACCTCTCTTAATCAACCTAATTTCCCATCACTCACACTACTTCCCCTCGCCTCATTTCCTCTCACTTCCCCATCTCTCATTTCTCCTCACATCCCCTAGTTCCCCGCCCCTTGTTTCCCCTGAATTCCCACGGTTCCTCTACTTTCAGTCTCTTCATTTTTCTTCACTTCTTTTCACTTTTCCTCCCATAATTTCGACGCAAATTCACGACCATTTTTCATTTTCTTGCGTCTCAAAATAAATTCTCAGTCATTTTACTGGTCTCTCACTCCTCTGTTTATTAAAGCTTACAATAAACTAACGTTAACTCGTCAAACGAGTTTAAAAAGTCTATCCACTTGAATCCTCGCTCATCTCTCACACTCCCATCGTTTTCCCTCACTTTCTTTACTTCCCTACCCATCATTACCCGTCTCTTACCATACTCTCCCACCTATCGTTATCCTTCACTCACCATACTTCCGCAACTCTCACTTCTCCTACTCAACCTAATTTCTCATCACTTCAACTACTACCTCTTCCCTTATTTCCCTTTACTTCCTTTTCTCTTATTTTTTCTCACTTTTCCAACTTCCTCATCCCTTATTTCCCCTCACTTTCACTTTTTCCCTCCTCCTACTGACCCTCCCCATATTTTGTCTCTATTCCTATACTTCTTCCATCCTGAATTCCCCTACTTCCACTACCCTCACTTTCCCTCACTTCCTTACCCATCGTCAACCCTCACTTTCGATATTTTCTTACCCACACCTTTCTTATTCACCTTAATTTCCCATCACTTACACTACTTCCTCTCATCTCATTTCCTCTCACTTCCCCATCTCTCATTTCTCCTTACATCCCCTATTTCCCCGCTCCTCGTGGCCCCTGAATTCCCTCACTTCCTCTACTTTCACTCTCCTCATTTTCCTTCACTTTCTTTCACTTCTTTTCCCATAATGTCGAAACAAATTCACGTCCATTTTTCATTTTCTCGCGTCTCAAAATAAATTCTCAGTCATTTTACTGGTCTCTCACTCCTCTAGTCATTAAAGCTTTCAATAAACTAGCTTTAACTCGTCAAACGAGTTTAAAAAGTCTATCCACTTAAATCCTCGCTCATCTCTCACACTCTCATCATTTTCTCTCACTTACTTCACTTCCGTACCCATCATTACCCGTCTCTTAACATACTTTCCCATCTATCGTTATCCCTCACTCACCATACTTCCTCAATTCTCACTTCTGCTACTCAACCTAACTTCCCATCACTTCAACTACTACCTCTTCCCCTATTTTCCCTTACTTCCCTATCTCTTATTTTTTCCTCCTTTCCCTAATTTCTCATGCTCATACCCCCTCACTATTTCTTTTTCCCCTTCCCACTCACCCTCCCCTCACTTTCCCTCACTTTCCTATCCATCGTTACCCCTCACTTACCATACTTCCCTACCCTTACCTCTCTTAATCACCTAAATTTCCCATCACTCATACTACTTCCCCTTGTCTCATTTCCTCTCAGTCCTCCATCTCTCATTTCTCCTCACATCCCCTAGTTCCCCGCCCCTTGTGTCCCCTGAATTCCCTCACTTCCTCTACTTTCTCTCTTCTAATTTTCCTTCACTTCTTTTCACTTTCGTTCCTATAATTTCGAGGCAAATTCACGACTATTTTCCATTTTCTCGGTTTTTTAAAGAAATTCTCAGTCATTTTACTGGTCTCCCACTACTTTTTTTATTAAAGCTTCCAATAAACTAACATTAACTCATCAAAAAAGTTTAAAAAGTCTACCCACTTAAATCCCTGCTCATTACTCACACTCCCATCATTATCCCTCACTTTCTTTACTTCCGTACCCACCATTACCCGTCACTTAACATAGTTTCCCATCTATCGTTATCCCTCACTCACCATACTTCCGCAACCCTCACTTCTCCTACTCAATGTAACTTCCCATCACTTCAAATACTACCTCTTCCCTTATTTTCCCTTACTTCCCTATCTCTTATTTTTTCTTACTTTCCCTACTTTCTCATGCTCATTTCCCCTCACTTTCCCTTTTTCCCCTTCCGACTCACCTTCGCCTCATTTTCCCTCACTTTCTCATCCATCGTTACCCCTCACTTACCATACTTCCCTACCCTCACCTCTCTTAATCACCTTAATTTCGCATCACTTATACTACTTCCCCTTGCCTCATTTCCTCTCAGTCCTCCATCTCTCATTTCTCCTCACATCCCCTAGTTCCCCGCCCCTTGTTTCCCCTGAATTCCCACACTTCAATTACTTTCACTCTCTTCATTTTCCTTCACTTCTTATCACTTTCCCTCCCATAATTTCGAGGCAAATTCACGACCATTTTCCATTTTCTCGCGTCTCAATTTAAATTCTCAATCATTAACTCGTCAAACTTATTTACAAAGTCTATCCACTTAAATCCTCGCTAATTTCTCACACTCCATTTCGCAGTTGTGAACTAATTAAATCGCAGTTTCGGTGCTGTAGTGCTTTTTCACGCGTAAAATGTCGGAAATGAGCTTGGATGAGCGCGTGGCTAATTTCAGCCACAAATGTAGCTCGCGGTGATCGACCAACTAGAAAATTAGTTGCGTGTCTTTGTGGAAACTTTCCGAAAGGATAAGGAAAAGGACGAAAGGAAAGAGAAACAAGAGACTTCTCTCGTTAGGGAAAGATGCTGAATGTTCAGATTTTGTGAACCCACCTTGCATGGCAATCTTGCATGTTCGTTATCGGCGACATGGGAGGTACGATATTTTCTATCGGGAGCCACAATTTTCCCCATCGATCGCGCAAACGTCAGTTCCGCGACCTTTTATATTCGTATCAGTTTTTTCATCATTGCCTGACATGAAACTCAATTTCACGACGGATATTTTATTCATCCACTTCCTCATTGATAACTCACTTTCCTCTCTTTCTATACAAACGTCTCCTTCAATGAAAAAACTCATATTTCAGTAGGGAAAGAACACATATTACGCGAGGCTATTGTTAGTGATTTTTGACTCACGCCTCCCTCTTTTGTCTACTTTTGACATTTTGTGACACTGATTTTTAACTCTAATTTTAACACTTATTTTTAAATACGAAATATAAATTAAATTTTATATAAACTTTTATTGAAGAATGAATAACGAGCTATTAAAACTATTTGATACTAGTGTGAGAATGCATTCAATTACATTGAGACATTTTTTTCACACTCTTTCCCCTATTCCCCTTTTCCCTCTTTTTTCAAGAATTCTTTTTTTTGTGCTGTTTTTGAGAAATTTACACTTTTTTCTCGTTTTTTTTTGGCTCGAATGTGAACTGAATTTTTAGAATCCAATAAGAAATTTCAGCTATTCTTGGTTAAAAGATTTTTTTTTTTTTTTTTGGAAAAATCTACCATTGTATATTTGGCTCCGAATTCATCTCATCTGATCTAAGACTCCAACATTTGGTTGAAAATTTAATTATTTTGTTGCAAAAGCGAATATTTTGATGAAAATTTGTTTCATTTTTTGTTAACATTTTTTTTACACTCAAAATTAAACTAATTGGTTGAAAATTTATGTACCTTGTTGATCATTTATCACTTCAGTAGAAAATTATTAATGTTTAATTTATTATTAATTAATCCTCAACCAAAAAGATGAATTTTCAACTAGCAAGATGCTTTTTTACAATAAAGACGATTTTTCAACAAAATTCATGAGATTTTAATAAAATTGTTGAATTTTGTTGCCAAAAAGATATATCATCTTCTAAACAACAACAAAGAAAAATTAATAACTAAAATAATAAATCTTCAACTAAAAAAAAAAGATATTTATGAAAAAGTAGTTTAACTTTAAACCAAACAGTTAAATTTCTGACTTAAAAAATTAATTTTCCATCAAGATTCTTTAAGATTCTACTAAAAAAAAAAATTCAACAAAAGACATGAATTTTGAATGAAATTGTCAAATGCTAAAGCCACAAAGAATTATCATTATCGAAATAGTTGAATTTTCAACCCGAAAATGTGATTTTTGAACAACAAATTTTATTGTCCATCGAATAGTTTACTTTTTAACCGAATCGTTGAATTTTCAACATAAAAGTTAATGTTTTAACAAAAGAGATAAATTTTTAACTAAAATAATTAATCTTCAAGCAAAAAAAAAGCATTTGTGAACAAGTAATTTAACTCTAAACCAAGTGGTTCTTTTTAAACAAAACAAAAATAAATTCTTAACGAAACATGTATGTAATAGTTAATATTTCAACCAAAAAAGACTTTAATTTGATTTAAAAATTAATCAACTTTTTGCTTGAAAATTCATCTATTAGGTTGAACTCTTTTCTTAACAATTTATTGTTTGCTGTTGAAGATCCATTATTTTAGTTGAAAATTCATCTTTTGGATTCAGAATTTAGTTGCTTTGCTGAAAATTAGTTTTTTTGTTTGTTTAAGAACTAATTTTCTTCGCCAAAAATATAAATCTTTTCTAATTTTAAATTCACGTATTTATTTTAAAATTCGCCTTTTTTGGTAGAAAATCAACTACTTGGTTTAAAGTTGAACCACTTCGTAAAAAATCAGTTTTTTCGGTTGAAATTTAATTCTTTGAAATGATATATCTACTATTTGGTCGTAAGTTAACTTTTTTGTTAAAAATTCATATTTTTAGTTGAAAATTCACTTGATTTTAAATACAACTATTTAATCGTAAGTTAACTTTTTTGTAAAAAATTATTATTTTTGTCTAATAATTCAAATATTTGGTTGGAAAATTAAAGTATTTTCTTGAAACTTGAACTACTCATTTGAAAAATTAACTATTTATTTGGAAATTCGTCTTTTCTGTAAAAAATTAATATTTTTTCATCTAAAAATTTAACTATTTAATTTTTGGTTCAAATTTTTGTATTCATATTTTTTGGTTAAAAGTTGAACTATTTTGTTCAAAATTCATCTCTTTCGGTAGAAAATATTTTTTGATTGAAAACTCAACTATTTTCTTGAAAATTCCTCTATTTCCCCATTTTTAAGAGATTTTGGGCTTTTTGTAGATCAATTTTTTTTCAGTAATTTTTTTTGCTCTTCGAGACGGGGGCTAGGGGGGGGGGGCAAAGACAAAAAAAATTCAGTATATATATATATATATATATATATATATACATTTGTTGTTAAGAATTCATCTTTTTTTATTAAAGTTCATCTTCTTGGTTGAAATACTTTTTTCAAAATTTAGTTTTTCGGTCGAAGATTTATATTTTTAGATGAAAGTTCATTTCTTTGGTTGGAAATATAACTATTTCATTGACAATTTTTTTGGAAATGAATTTTTCAGCTAAAAATTCAAGTATTATACTTTCAGTTTAATTTGATAATTCTCAGCACACATATTACTCTAATTAAAATAAATAATTTCTTCTGGACTTTGCTCTAAGTTTTACACTTTTTAGGACTTTTCCGCTTTAGATTGGTTTCTTTAATGTCAATTTCTCTTACCTAAGTTCTTCTGATTCCCCCTATTTCCCCTTCAAAACCAGTAGAATTCAACGAAACCCCTTTTCTTCCAAATCGTCTTACATATAATTGAGTTACGGAAAACCAAACCCACCTAAATCCATTGAATCTAATTTTACAGGAATTTACAGGAATTTTAATGAAAAGATTGACTTAGGACAGTTCAGCATTCCATAATCTTATAATGAAAAAAATACAACAAATCACTGAGGAAATTATAAGAAATAAATATTTTTATATTTTCCTAATCAAGTAACAATTAATTGACAGAACAAACAGTTCATTTTTATAGCTATAGATAATACTTAACATTTACTCCAAGTATTCACTATAATTGAAGCATTTTTGGAAAGGTTGGATTTGGAAAAATGATTGTCCACTTTCCATTCCTAATATTCTGAATTTGAATACAAAAATTTTCAAAATATTTCACAAATATTTTCGATACGCTGAAAACAGTGGTTTCTTGGCCCAACTAATTAGTTTTTAAGATATGATCCTGCTATTTTATTAGTTGGGAGAGCCATTTCTTTAGTTACTGGTACTAATTGAATCGTCGCTGCAACCAATGGGTTTTTTATATCAACTAATAAAATAGCAGTACCCTATCTTACAAACTAAATACTTGGCCCAACTAACCATATTTTCAGTGTATTTGTCGATAACCCCTTAATTGTATGTTGCTTATATCAGACAGGGTATGAACAAGCGATTGGAAATAAAAATTGTAATTGAATCTGAGCCAGTAAAATGGTGCGTGCATTACCGATTACCCACGTGAATAAATCCGTCAAGAAACAGGATCCTGCGATAGTGTGGTGACAATAACAAGGGACACGCGTGCAGGTAACGTCCTTTCAGGTATCTCGATACAGGTGAGTGTCCTTAGGTTGAGGTCGATTCCGATTCCGCATACGCCAAGGTAGTATATATGAGTATCCCGGAGAACATATCGATGCCATAAGTCTCAAGTGCCTTGGTCGGCAATAATCGTTGCGAAATCGCGAGATATCGACTCGCTTCCATCTACCATGTTTCTATACCAATACCCATTGCATGGCGTAAGGATTCCCATTACCTGGCAGAATCGAGGTGAGTCGCGAATTAATATCGCCTATTTTGTTTCAGGCTCGACCATCCGGAAAATCACCTGGAAAACCTGTTTAATCTCACCTACCCAACTGTCTACACCTTCTGCAATTATTCGTCACAATTCAGATGTAAGTAACCCAAAATTGATTAAGGATGTTCGATAGTTATCTTTTCTCAAAATACAATAATCTTTAGAATAGTCCATACACTGAAGAAAAATGATTGGTTGGGACAACAAGCTTTTTATAAGTTGAGATAGTATATTGTTAGTTGTAGCATCTAGTTCAATGATAAAAGCAACTAACAAGTTTTGTGCGGCAGCAAGTCGTTGATATTACTATATTTCAGCAGCATACACTCTACTAATTTCAATAGTTCGGATATTACTACTTTTAGTACTCAGAACTACTACTTTAGATGTAAAACTTACTACTTGAAGTGAGTACACCTAACTAAAAATGGTAAGCTACCATTGAGAGTTGTTGCGACAACAAGGAAAGTATGAAGGAAAACTACTATCATTCGTACAACTAGTTGTGTCAGAGTTAAAAAATGTTACTGTGACTAACAATAATCTGTTTGAAAATGAGGTTCGTGATTTCGCAAACTAGGTTGCTGAAACGATCTGTAGGAGTCAGTGGGATGAGCATAATAGTAGGGTAGAGAAAGAGAGAGGAAGAAATGAAGAGAGAGAAAGATGCAGCAGCTAATGATGATCGATGATCTCTCTAGAATAGAACCGTATATAAAGCTATGCCGCGTGATCTTGATGTCAAGCATGTTGAAGCTGCAGAAGAGCCGAACGCACCTGGAGGAGTTGAAGCACTTCGGAGAAATGCTGTAACGAATCGTGCAATACAATCGCTTATAGACTTGTCCGATCGTATAAGCGATCAATGCTTAACGCAATTATCCGTCGGCTTTCTAAGTCAACAATGCTCGCTCGTTTCTAGTGTGGTTAAACTTCCATGATGACCAGCTATTACTGTTCCAATTGTTTCTTGAAAGCAATCTTGCCTCCTTTGAAGTGGGCAATAAAATATAGAATTTGTAGATGTCTCATTAGTTGTCTACAAAATCCTACAAGTATAAAGTATGAAATGACCTCATTCATTAATAATAACACTACAAAAGTCTTTTGTGCACCTTGAATGAAACCTATTTAGCTCTTGACAGAAGAAACTCTTTCTTAAAACAAGACTTCTTTTTCTGTGATACTAGAGAAAATCTTGAAGAACGTTTCCTGCCTTGAAATAATTTCAACAACCTTGATATACTTTTCTTATTTGCATACTACATATTTGCTTGTCATGTGTGAAAATCAGGCTCGTATTTCACTGGTTCAACTTCCTAACGACTACTTGTAAAAAAATGTCACGAGATAGTCGAAGAACGAGTGCACCCAAGCGAGTGATTCACTGTTTCAGAAAGCTGAGATTCCTGTTACGTTGGATGAACATTGACCATCCTTGAACTTCCGGGGTGTTGATAAGCCCCTATCGACCAGTTCACGGAAACTAATTGCAAGTTGCGCTCGATTCTATTTTTTTCATGTGGTAACATATTCGTGTACTTGTTCATGATCAGGTTTTTATAGGTATTATCTGAAAACATGTTCATATATGAGCTCACATGGGCAGATATGAATGGACGTAGGAATGTGGATATGAATTCATATATATGCATATGAATATATGTAAGAAAACGATCACGCGAGTCTATATCTCTTTGGTGACAAGTATCACGTAAGGATGCTGGATCCATTCATGTACCTTAAGAGCTTTTCTAGAATCCTTATTATAATCTCGCCATTATCAAGCAGCATTTTGCTCCTCTTTTTCCTCTTCGATACCTTCATATAACATATTCATCTACCGGTTTCAAACCATTTTAGAAAAAAATAAAAATATCCATTTCTTATGATATAGAGCATTATATTGATCGCAGATCGTAAACGTATCACAAATAAACGGATGTTAAACCATAGTTCAAAAGCATAAATTATCGAGAAATCTTTTATGACACAAAATTATGCTCTCAGAGATTTCGAAGAGACTGGATGAGTTTTAATTACCATAAATTGGAGTTGTATAAAACAGCTTCTGGTACCATGAACAGGGATTATTACATAAACACATAACTCAATCTTAAGCTATTTTAGATATGGTTTCTATCAATTCCTCTAAAAAAACAGTCGCACGGTTTACACCAGGCGGTAAAAGTTACGAGTCACGATTAAAGTTGAAATGATTTATTAAAAGTCACTGGTATATTTACTTTCTTCAAGAAATATGTACTTACTGAAGTGTGACTGCAGATAATAATTGCGAGCATAACTTCCAGGTAGTAAGTTTATCTTTAAAGCTGCTTTACCAGAATTCATATTTGATATTGTTGCAGGTGCACATGCTCACATGAATATTACATTTTATTGGACAGTTTGTTTATCCGTTCTGATAATTTGAATTTTGTAATTTGATTTTAAGTAGTAAACTTGCAGTAAATCAGGATTTAAATCCCATTTTTTCGAACTCTTTCAGACCAACATTTATTATAAAGTCAAGTTCAGAATTGGTATAAGGTTTTATCATTCAATAGCTTAACATATTAGATATTATTTTCCAGATAGTTGTGTTAAATCAATATTTTGCAATAAATTGAAAGATAACGTATCCAAGAATAGTAAAAAAGATCCTTGATTTTTCATCTAACTTGAAATGCTTATTCAACCAGATCACTGGATCTTTTACAGTGGGTAGCTCATTAGAGAAATTTATGATTGTCACTTATATTTACTCTTCATTCCAATCTGTAGAAATCAGAGAGAGAAAATTAAACACAAGTTCTCATCGTTTATTGAATGTCAGTCAGGGAAAAAACCGAATGAAAAATTAGTCAACAATGCTTGTCTCCTGAAAGCATTAGTGTCATTGCTTCAGCAGAAAGCCATAGAGCTGCCGATACTAAACACAATAAATGTTCTGGGATTGCCAATACCTCGTGTGATAAAACATAAGTTCCAAGGGGCATAATATGTCGCACGGCAGGAAAATGTTCAACATCTACGGATCGATAGGTCGCGCATAAATATCATCTCGAGAGCCTGAGAGACACTATGACTGTTTATATTCGTACTGGGATAACATTTAACATTTATAAGATCGAGAATTATTTTATTCTCTAAAATCTACAAGTGAAAACAGTAAAACCAGCTTCTTCTTTTATTATTTAAAACGGAAATCTGTTTGGAACAATCAGTCAATTTCACAATAAATCCGAGGATAGCATATCATTGCATATCATTCTGATTATTATCATCAGATCAAAATGATCCGCCTTTAAGATGACGAATATATTCAACCCAATACTTGAATTTTTAACCAAAAAAGTTAACATTTTGTAACCAAACATGAAATCGTTAAATTCGTAGGTAAAAAATTAATGTTTAACAACAACAAAATTTTCTTTCAACAAAATACTACAAGTTTCAAACAAAGAGATGAATTATCTACTGAAATTATTATCAATATTATTATTTTATCAAAAAAATTAATTTTTAATAAAGGTGTTCAGCTTTTAGCCAATTCGATAAATTTTCAATCAAAAATATGAATTGTCAACGAAAAAAATTAATTCAAAACAAAGAATGTGATTATTATTAATCCATCCAAAAAATATATATTCTTTAAATAAAAAAAAACGGTTGAATTTAATCATAAAAGATGAATTTTCAACAAAATTGTTGAATTCTCATTTTTCAAACAAGAATGATTCCTCAGTCAAGACAGAAAGAAATGTTAATCAAATTGATGAAGTTTCAAGCCAAACAGGCAAATTTTTTTCACAGAACAATTGAATTTTCAACGCATAAGTTAATTTTCAATTAAATAATTCAATTTTCACAAAAAAGGATCAATTTTTAACAAAAATAATGACCTTATAACAAAATTGTCGATTTTTCAAGAAAATAATAATTTTTCAACCAAATAGTACAATTTTCAACCAAGAAAGATAAATTCCCAACTAAAAATATAATAGTATGTATGATAAATCTTCAATTTAAATAATTTCATTTTTATTTCAACAAATTAATTTTCTACCAAAAAAAGAAACAAATATTTAACTCTATAAAATAATTTCTTAATTTAAGAAGTATTTCTATAGATTTTCCTGGTTCGTAGCAACAGGGATTGTTTTACAAAATTTTGAATTTCAAGTTGGAAGCGAAATTTCAATTTTCCTACATTAGGCTATGACTTGGTATGGCTCTAGAATTTTTTTTACCTTCAAAAAGTATTTCTTTAGATTCGCAAAGTTGAAGTTTTCGTCAAAACTTAATGATTTTTCCTTAAAAAACTCTAAGACATTTTTGGAAAGCTAATTTTTGAAATTTCAATGTGCATGTCATAGCTTAGATGTGGCATATCAGAATTTACACTTGACAGTTGCTTCTCAGGAAAATTCATGACAGGTAATTGATCATAAGAATCGGCTCATTCTGATGCTTGAGTTAATCAAAAAAAATCAAGAATCGGTACAAAAGCGTTGCATATAATTTTATGCAATTTCAGGATCAAATTGATCAACTGGCATTTACTATGATTAGAATCCTCAGGTCAATATATTTCATTCTACTAGATAGCAATTTGTAAGTAAGTGTCTATTTTGGCAAATTAGTGACACGAACTTTCCATAAGGTATGGTTGAACAGTATACATTATACATGATACATACAGACAGAAGATATAATTTATACAGTATATCCACATGTATTAAATTTCTGCATATGGAAATGAAAGGCAGAAAACAATGTTTAATGCTTTTGCGTTATATACGATCGCCTTTAGTTTATTATTACGGAATATAATATTTGTTCGCTCTCGTTATACGTACGACTTTCCCACGTGTGCCTACCTGTCTCTATCGCTACTACTAATGCCATTGTTTGGTCAACAATGGCGATCTCACCACGTTCCTATCCTATAGAGTATAGCCTATACAGAATTACAACGATATAAATAAACTCTTATGTAATAACGCATGCTACATTATAGCCACGTAATAACGTAAACAACGATTCTTTATCAGCCGATCCTGAGGTCGATAATTTCCAAGATGGAAAGATATCTTCTACTTCTTTCTCTCCTTTATCATTTGCAAAATAACAATTCGTGACCTTAAAACCATAGGGTGCTATCTCACTTTTTTAACCGGAATGAGTTTATAACACCAAAAGGTAGTTTGATGCAATCGCTTCAGGTAATTTTAATCTTATTGTGAAATACATTGTCAGGAAAAGTTTTGTTGAACCACAAGGTGCTATCTAGTGCTACGTTTCCAGATTACGATCATGCTAACAAAAAAAGATGAGAATCAGCGCAAAATTCAAGAGGGCTTCCTAAATCAGAATAATGAAAGGTCAATGTATAGCAACGCTGTGAATATTTGAATTTATTTTTCATGCAAGACTATTGAAGAGGAAAAGAACCTTATGCTGGTGTTGAGCCTCAAGGTGCTTTGCAATTTTCCATACTTTTGAGTCATAATGTTCTATCTTAAAATTAATTATAAAAAGTTTAGTAAGTATAAAAATAACATACTTCAGATCAGAAAAATACCTCGATGATGATTACATGATCCTCTATTGTCCACGTTTCGACAAACAAAGGCTTTCCTTATCAGGAAATGAAAATTCAAAGTCAAAAATAAGTCTGGTAAAATTAAAGAATTCAATATGTATTTTAAATTTAACCATGCTGAAAGTTAGTGCAGTCCATCAATATGAAATGAAGGACACATTGAAAAGTGTTGAGCAAAACAGATATAAAATAGTTAATTTTGAAATAGGAGACAGAACAAACGTTCTGATCCATACTGATGGTTATCATTAATATTAACCATCAGTTAACCCTGATCACTTATCAATCAACTGATGGTTCACATCGATGTAAATCATTAATACGTATCAGAACGCTTGTTTTGTCTTCTCTTTCCAAATTGAATTTTTCATATCTATTTTGCTAAAGAATTTCAACCGTGTTCTTCATTTTTTATTGATGTACTGCACTACCTCTCAAACATGTTCAAATTCAGAATACTAACAACTACAGTGCTTTTCACAGAACGAACTCGAGAGAAGAATTTAAGATTATGATTTCTTTCAGCTGTGACATACTGGCTTCTTTGATTTGATTAAAATTTGTTTTTGACTTGGGGTTTTTGTTTCCTGATGAGAAGAGCATTTTTTTCGAAATATTGACAGTAAAGGACCTTTTTGACATCAGCGAGGCCTTTTTCTCGTCTCAGGTATATCATTTTTACACCTGCTACACTTTTTATAATATATTATCCACACACTGTCAGATGCAAAACATCAGACTATAACATCGATTAATTACTTGAAATTTAATAACTTATTGCTCTGAAGTTTTAGCTTTCTCAAAGTTAAATCTTGCATCAGTGCTCTAAACATTTTTGCTGAAAACAGTTTTTAATAAATCGCTTTTTATAATCAGTAAACAACTACATGTACAAACTACCCAATTTTGAGAAGCCTCTTCTGTAAAGTAGGAAAAATCGAAGATAGCACCTCATGATCCTAGGATCTCGTGATATCTTCTACCTGCACAGAAATTTTCCGATCGTTCAATATTTGAAGTTGGTTTCTGATGAGGCTCCTTTAGGAATTTCAGGGTGGCTGTAGGTCTAAATTCTAAACATTAAATATCAACGTTAAGGGAAAAATGAGGGCATTTTTAAAATGAAGTTTTACGGCTACACTGATATACATAATATTCCTTTAAGTAATTCATTTGATTTGTATTTCTATTTTTTTTCAGTTGCTTTCTCCTGATGATTATGTCTGTAGTTAACAATTTTATTATTTGAATGAAAAGGCTGTTTTATTAAAAATTTGACTTTTTGAGTTGAAACTCCAACTGTTTTAGTACAAAATTAACGTTTTGTTGACAGGTCATATTTTTGTGTTGGGAATTCAACTGAAATCTTTCTTGTTTGAAAATTCAACTTTTTTTCATTCGGCTTTTTGGTTTGAAAATTTCATCTATTTTAGTAGAAATTTCATCTTTTTTCAATTAAAATTCAACTGCTTAGTTGAAAATTAATCTTCTTTGGTTTATGATTCAACGATTTTGTTGCAAATTAGTCTTTTTTTGGTTATATTACATTGTTCGAAAATAATTTACTGTTAAAGATTCATAATTTTAATTGGAATTTCAACTACTTCAGTAAACGTTAAACTGCTTCCTTAATTTTATTTTTTTGCTCGAAGGTTCTTCTCTTTAGTGGAAAATTGAACTATTTTGTTCAAAATACGTTGTTTTTTTTAATTTGCTTTTTTTAACTGAAATTATAACTTTTTCATTTTTGCTTGAAGATTGATATTTTGAAGTTGAAAATTCGTTTTGTTTAGTAGAAAACTAATCTTTGCTTGAAATTTATTCTCCTTTGTTAAACAATGCATCTGTTTGGTTTAAAATTAACTTTTCTATTTGAAAATTTCTTATTTTTCTGTTAAAAATTCAACTGTTTTATAGAAAGTTAGGCTTTTGGCAAGAAAATTTAACAATTTAGGTAAACTGTGTTTCTTGTTTGATTATAAAATCTTTATTAGTTGAAAATTTTACTTTTCGGCTGAAAAATTCATCATTTTAGTTAAACATTTATCTTTTCAATAAAAAAATTATTATTCTTATTCGAAAATTTGGCCTTTTTGATAAAAATTTGTTTTTTAGTTGTTGAAATTTAATGTATTGGCTCAAACGTTTAATTTGTTATTTTTGGTGGAAAAATATGTATCTTTTTGGTTGAAAATTCGAATATTTGTTAGAAAACTCGTCTTTTTTGAAAGGAAATTAATCTTCTTGGGTGGAAATTCGTCTCTTTTAGGTATTCGAATTCACCACTTTTGGCAGAAATTTCATTTTTTTCGGTCGAAATATCGACTAATATATTTTTTGTTGATAATTCATCATTGAAGGTTAAAAATTCAACTGTTTGATTAAAAGTTCAACTATGTTCTTGGAAATTTAACTATGAGGTAAAAAATTGAACTATTTTTTTGAAAATGTAATTATTTTATTGAAAATCAAAGTATTTTGCTAAAACATCTTTTTTGGTCGAACATGCAACTGTTTTGTTGAAAGTTCATCTATTTGGACAGAAAATTTGTCTTTTTGCTTTGAAATTGAAACATTTGGTTGAAAATTCAATTTTATAGGTTGAAAATTCAACAATTTGTTAAAAAATTTAACTATTTTGTTGAGAATGTAACTATTCTGTAAAAAATCTTCTTTTTTTTTGGGCGAAAATTGAACTATTTTGTTGAAAATTCGTCCTGTTGTCTCGAAAATTCGTTTTTTAAGGTAGAAAAGTCATATTTTTTGGTAAAAATAAATGAATTAATTTGAAATTTCAAAATGGTATTCTGAAATTCTTTTTTTGTTTATGACTCAGTCCACTTTTAACTTTTCCGGGATGAGAAACTTTAAATTATTTTCGAGTTTAGTTTCGTGATTTTTCACAGTGATAAAATGAACAATATAGGGTCAAAGAGGTGTGTTTTTTACTTTCAAGCGGAAAAAAAATGAAAATCGAATGAAAACTAGCGAAGTTGCAGAAAAAATTTTATTACAAAAAAATTAAAAGTAGAAAATGATAATAATAAATAATAATAATACTAATATAAATTTAATAATAATATAAAATCCTTGACTTAGTCCGTGGCTATCATGGAAGGCCGGGTTCTTTTTCACCCGAGATTAATTTAAAAAAAAAATAGTAAGCAGATAATAACAACTTCTATGAAAATTATTTTTATGTTTCTTAATTAACATTAAAGAATTTTTATTTCTTATTTTATAATTTTCAAAAAATTGCACACACATTTCACCACGCACCTACATAAGAAATTTTGGGATTGTATGAGAAATGTTGCATGCAACTTTGTTAGTTACACTAGACATATAACAGAAGTTTTCCAAAGTTATGTGGTGAAATTACACAAATTATTTAAAGTTTTGTCATCTTTCTAATTTTTTTACGATGAAATTTTAATATCTCAAAATTCCAGAACGCTAATAGAAAATCTAATAGGGCCCACATCGAAAAAAGTGTTGCATTACAGATAGGGCCCCGACTAATTTTCCATACTAGAGCCCGATTAGAAATAGGGAAAACTCGTTCGAGCCCTACTAGAACCTTTTCGAAACTTATGCACGGGTATTCCTTTCCCTTTATCATTTCTAAAATAATTATTAAATTTTATTGCAGGTTCTTTAAAAATAAAATTGATTGGTCAGGCATGATAATGAGAGACATGAACGGTCAGCGAAGATCGTGCGAAAGAATGGAGGATGTAGCTCATTTTCAAGATAATCCAGGACTAAAAAGTATCGAAAATCGATGATAAGATGCACGACACCACTTTTAACTAAACGTTCGTCTCGCCAAAGGTGGAGCTGCCAATGCGTGCGAAAGTCATTAATTATGCAATTAATTAGCTCCTAATTACCAGGATCTCCTCTTTAGCTCCATTCGCCCCACGGTCACTTCCTACGTTTAGTTTTTTCTTCACACTTCAGATCACGAGAATGATTTGAAATTTCGAAAGTCTTGGACAAATACTGACAACGTTTTTTTAAATTATAAAAAAAAATTAATTTTAATGATCGAAAACGAAAAAATTTGGACAAGAAGAGGTGCAAGTACTTCCAGTGAAAATAACAAAATAAAGAAAGGAAGAGGAAAAGTGTTAAAGATTTAAAAAAATGCCATAATCATAAAAAGTTTATTATTATTTTCTATTTTTTCACGGTTTATTATTGCTTTTTTATTTGTCATACTAACTTTTTCTTTTTTAATACAAACACCGTTAGAAAAATCTGATTGAATTTTGATTTCGCAGATGCATTGGAAGTTCGTTTCACTCATGTATATTGAATTTTATGTATATTACATTGATTTTAGTTTGAAAAATGGTATTACTCATTAAATTATTTCTTATCATAAATTCAAATTCTGTGCAATTTATATTTTTAAATATCTTTGCATTATATACTACATATGATAAAAGCTGTTCAATTTGTTTATGAAAGTAAATGATGAGTAATATTTTAACATATAAAAAATAAGATGTAAATAATCTCTATAAATGAATTTCGAGTTAGAAGTGCATAAAAATCACTTTCAGTTTCCGATTATTAAAATTTAAGTTACATTTGTAATTTGAAACTGCTCAAAGTTTTAAGAATCTTCTAATAGTGAAAAATAGGGTACGAGTACAAATTTCAGTAATCTAAAGAGACTGGGGTTCTATTATTTTCTTTTTGCCTGAAAAGCAATTATGTAAAATTTTTCTCTGTTAATTGTTTTATTAGATAGAATACTGAGCGAGAAAAATAAAATAAAATATTGAAAATAAAAATTTTCATATTTTTCAAAATTAGTGGGCGTTTTTAACTTCAGTTACTAATGGATTTAATGAAAAATAAAAAACGCTATTCTTGATACTTAAAAACCTTCACTTGGTAGTTTTTCTTTGTTATTCGACGTTTTACAAAATAATTACAAACAAAAATCAAATTTAATTATTTTTTCTCAATCCCTAGTGAATTTTTTTTACAAATAAGTACGAAAAACTAGCTCTATTTTTACTAGACAATACAAATAAATACAATAACTTACTTTAATTTGGACAAATTTTGTATTTTTGTTGTATACTGTTTCCTTTTATTGCAGTTTCATTATTTTACAAGAAAGTATAGAAGAATTTACAAAAGGATTAAATAGGTACCAAATTTGTCCAAAAAATAGACAAAAATTCTGATTTCCTGTTATTCTTATGGTAAATTATTCTACTTATTTGTATTTTTATGGAAAAACGGTTCTAGTTTTTCGCACTTATTTTAAAAATATTTTTCACTGGAAATTGAAGAAAATATTTTTATTTGATTTGAAAAAATTATTTTCCTGAAATTTAGGATGAAAAACAAAAACTACCCACTTAGAGTTTTAATGGTCAAAAATTGTGGTTTATATTCTTCATGTAGTCCACTAGTACCTAAAATTTTTGTTGAAAAGGAAAAGAATAAGACTTTGAACATTTTCTGAAATTTTTTAACATGAGTTCAACTTTGACCAAAAAAAGACGAATTTTCAACCAAATAGTTCAACTTTTAACTAAAGAGGATACAATTCAATAATATAGTTAAATTTTTAACCAAAAAAGTTAAAATTTTGAACCAGAATTATAAATATTCTACCCCAAAAAAAAGAGCTATTAAGAAAGGTGTTCAACTTTTCACCAAGTAGTTGAATTTTCAACCAAAAAGATGAACTCTCAACGAAAAATGTAATAATTGATAGATCAACCTGAAAATATTATAATTTTGAATCAAAATTGACCCGAAAATATAAATTTTCCAGAAATAAGGTGCTTTTCAACTAAATAATTGAATTTTCAACCGAAAACGTTGAATTATCAAGAAAACGATTGAATTTTCCGTCAAAAGGAATAACTTTATAGCAATTCGTCTATTTCTTAGACAAGTTTTATCTTTTTTTTGTATTTTTGTTGTATATCGTTGTCGACTTACATCACTTACATTTTATCCATTTTTTAATGCAACCAATATTTTCAAGTTATCAAAAAAAACATGTTTTTCCCGGGTTTTCTGGACAATTTTGTCAGAAATCTTCAGAAACATTTTTTTTTAGTCGGGACCACATTTTACAGTTTCATTTCAGGCACAAAGGACGAAAAATTATTTTCAATAACAATTCAAACAAAATTTTATTTTTTAATATTTAATTTTTCATATAAATTGATAAATTAAAATAATATTTTCATATTTTCATATTTGGGAAGTATATTATGATAATAACAACTTCTATGAAAATTATTTGTATTTTCTTTTGTCCTACTATTTAGTAATACAAATGAGATAAATTTTCCAACATATTTTTGAGAATCTGAATCACAGAAAAAAATAAACATAAAAAAAATACTAAAACAAAATTAAACCATCATTGGTTCATATTGAGCAATACGAATATTAAAATCCATTCAATTGTTTTTTAGTCTTGACATTAACCAAGATAGCGATAATAACTGAAATTTAAAAGGATTTTGTATGAAAATGACCTGGAACAAAATTGAATCCCTACTTTTTTCTATAAACTACCCTCTTATTTCTCTTAATTTCAATTTGATCGTTATTCTTGAAGTTTAATTTTTTAATTCCTAATAATCTTTTAAATGAAAACAAAAATTAAATTTATCACTCGACGAGAAATATGTTGCAATTTATTAGTGCATTCACATGTTACAATTTCAAACAAATGATTAGAAAATCTTCTTGACCAGTTATTAGTGTCATTAAACTATGCGTAATCAGCTTCTGGAAACTTGCTGATTTTTCCGGCTTCTTCCGCAATCCTCTCGTCTTCTCTCTACTTATTTCTTATTTTACAGATAAACACGCTAACGCCTCTTTAACACGAGGAACTCCTGCTTTTCTACCTACGTAATCTACCTACTTCACCTACCTACCTGAGCCGATATACCCGGTACCGATAACGCCAGTAATTACGCGCCTATGTATCTCCTTGTATAGAAAGTACCAAGCCAGTCCATTTTTTCTGCAAAATAGGCTCCATGGGATGTAAATTCAAAAAATTAAAGTTTAAACAGATATCTTATAAAATAAGCAATTATTGATCACATATCCATTTTCGACTAATGACTCTTCATTATGCAAACGATCGCTGCTATCACGGTACAGAAGCCTCATGATTATCTCAGATATACATGCTTTGGTTGGAACAAACCAATTTCAGATCCCGTTCTTTCAGAATCCGCGGTCAAAAATGCGTTTCGATTTGAGAAAACACAATTTGATCTTTAAATGACCTTGATCCGGACCTGATAGGATCAAACAGACCCCGGATTCAGATTCAGCGACCAAAAAACGCATAAGAATCATGGTTTTCTCCGCTTAAACGTTTTCTTTTCAATGTGACCTTGGAATGACCTAGATTCTGACCTGATGGGGTCACACAGGCCCCAGATTCAGATTCAGCGACCTCAAAAACGTATAAGAATCGTCTTTTTCTCCGCTTTAGTTTTTTTCCGAATTGACCTTGGAATACCTTGATTCTGACCTGATGGGGTCACCCAGACCCCGGATTCAGATTCAGCGACCAAAACAAGGAAAAGAATCATGGTTTTCTCCGCTCAAACAATTTCTTTTCAATGTGACCTTGGAGTGACCTTGATTCTGACCTGATAGGGTCCAACAGACTGTGAACTCAGATTCAGCGACCAAAAGCCGTACAAGAATCATGATTTTCTCCGCTTGAACGTTTTCTGTCCAATGTGACCTTGGAATGACCTTGATTCTGACCGGATGAGGTCACACAGGCCCCGGATTCAGATTCAGCGATCCTAAAAACGTATAAGAATCGTCTTTTTCTCCGCTTTAGTTTTTTTCCGAATTGACCTCGTAATGACCTTGATTCTGACCCGATAGGGTCACCCAGACCCTGGGTTCAGATTCAGCGACCACAAAAACGCGTAAGAATCGTGGATTTCTCTGTTTGAACGTTTTTTTCATGTTTTGACCTTGAAATGACCTTGATTCTGTCCCGATAGGGTCAAACAGACTCCGAATTCAGATTCAGCGATCCCAAAAACGTATAAGGATCATCGTTTTCTCTGCTTAAACGTTTTTTTCTATTTGACTTTGGAATGACCTTGATTTTGACCCGAGAGGGTCAAACTGACCCCGGATTCAGATTCAGCAACCTTAAAAACGTATAAAAATAGTGGTTTGCTCAGCTTGAAAGTTTTTTTTTAATTTGACCTTGGAATGACCTTGATCTTGACCTGAAGGGATCAGGCACCAGATTCGGATTCAGTTGGATCATGCTGCCGAAACTATGCAAGATATGAAAAAAATGAATAGACGAAAATTGTTCATCCAGAAAATTTCTACAAATTTGTTGCTAATAATTTTTTTATAGGACGCGTAGTTTTTGTTTTAAGCGTAAAAAATAACCTTAGAATCAATAAAATAAAATTCTTGAAAAAACTACACGAAATACAAAAAAAAAATGAACAGACAAAAGTTGTTCAGCCGAAAAATATCTGCAAATTTATCATGAATCATTTTTTTTAAAGACGCGTTGTTTTTGTTTTGATTGTAAAAAACGCATTTAAGAAAAAATGTTTGTATAAATAACGTGTAGTCGATAGAACGCGTAGTTTTCAGTTAAATCGTGATAAATAATATAAAATAAAAAATAATTTTTTTTAGAAAAACGACACAAGCTACGCAAAAAAATTAATCGACAAAAATTGTTTGCCTAAATTATATCTACAAAATTTCAGCTGAGAATAAAGATTAATGACAATAAAGAAACAAATATTATTATAATAAAAAAAAATTGTATATATAAGATCATAGAATTGAATATAATATAGAAAAAGTGTCCATTTCAAACAAATTTTAATCGAGCGCTAAGCACGAGATACGTTATAAGAATGTGTTCGTTAAAGCCAAAAGAGCTTTAACAAAAGAGAATTCACAATCACTTCTCTTTGATATCCCCACTACTGTCACGCTAAGCCTGTATATTCTCTCTGTCTCTCTTTGCACTCTTTTACTATGGCGATCTCCTCAAAACTCATGATGATTCCTCATAAAAAATTTTACAGTTAACCCATCAAAGTTTCACTTCTGCAGTGTGAGCCCACTGCTGAATACTGTTTTTTTTTCTTCAAATTATGATACTCGAGCAAAGATGTCATTTACATAAATACAAGTGTACTTGAAACCAAGATTAATCCAAGAGTTGCATCAAATAAATTCCATCAACTCTAAGGTCACAGGCGGTAATAAAGAAAATATATTTGCAACATTGGGTATAAGTGGCGATTAAATTTATATATGAATATGATTTTTCCCTCTAGTTTGTTCATTAAAAGAAATCAAAGAGGAGTTTAATGGTCATATCTACCTACTATTTCGCAAATGAATTCCTCGTTAAATTACAGACCTTCGTATACTCTATGGGGAGTCATTAAGGATGTACCATAAGTACAGTCAATCTCAAAATGCATCCAAACTTTATAATAATTTAAAAAATTGACGCAAATAGCCCCAACGTTAATTGCTGCAAATTTTGAAGCAGAAATCTAGATGTTGTTCAGAAAATAATTTTTCAGGTTAACATTTTGTAATTTATAATTTTAGATAAAAGTTGAAATTGTTATCTCATATTAATGATCAAGTGCTGTTTTTATTTTGTGAAAGATTCACTACAATCTTGTTTTGTCGTGAACGAATTTTTTCTGAAATAATTTTAATGTAATAAAGTCAAACCAAATAGATTTCATTTTCAAAATTCCGATTTTTGAAACAGAATGTCTTATAAACGGAATAAAATAATTTTAGAGTCAAATTTCTAGATATATCTAATTTAGCCAAAAAAGATTACTTTTCTACCATAAAAGATGGATTTTAAATCCAAGAGGACGAATTTTCAACAAAATAGTTAAATTTTCGACTGAAAAAGATGACTTTTGAATAAAATTGAATAATTTCAAAGAAAATAATTAAATTTTCAACAAATTAGATATATTTTCAGTCAAATTGTTGAATTTTCAATTCCAAAAAATGAATTTTCAACTAAATAGTCGAATTTTCAAACTGAAAAGATTTGACAGCAGTTGCATTTTCGCCAAATAGTTGAATTTTCCAGATAAAAAATCGAATTTTGTAGAAAGCAGTAAACTTTTAAACCCGAAAAGACGAATTTTTGAAAAAAGTTAATTTAAAACCAAGAAATATGAACTTTCAACAAAATAGCTCAATTTTTAACAAAAAATTAATTTTTAACCAGTTACATTTTCAAGCCAAAAAGATAAAGTTTTTAGAAGAAAGTTGAATTTTAAACAAAAAGATAAATTCTCAACAAAAAATGCAGAAGTTGATATTTCAACCAAAAGAAAACGCATTTTTAACAAAATAGTCCAATTTTTAACCAAAAAGGTGAATTTTTAACTAAAGCGATTACTTTTCCAACACAAAAATTAGTTTTAAAACAAATAGTTGATTTTTTAGTAAAAAAAATGGATCCAAATTGTTGAACTTTAATGCAAAAAAAAAAAAAGAATTTTCTGTTTATTCAACTAAAATTATGAATTTTCCCAGCTGAAAATTTAATTTTTGACTAAATAGTTGATTTTTCAATCAAGAAAGAAGAAAAAAAGTTTATTTAAAATATTGAATTTTATGGCGCAAATTTTTTTCTATCTGTAAAACAGCTAAATTTTTCACCCGAAAATATGAATTTTTAACAATAATGTTAATTTTTAGCCAAACAGTTACATGTTTGAAAAAAGAGAAAATTTTAAACCAAGAAGATTAATTTTCTGCTAAAAAGACGAATGTTTCACAAAATACATGAATTTTCTAAGAAATTGTTGAATTTTTAACTGAAAAAGAAAATTTTTGAAACCAAAAATGGAAAAGTTAAATCTTCAATGGATAAAAATTAATTTTCAACAAAAAAAGCGATTTTTTGAAAAAAGAAAAACAATTTTCAACATAATAGTCAAATTTTCAACTAATGAGATAAATTTTTCCACCAAAAAGTTTCTTTTTCAGTCAAGAAAGAAAAAAAAGTTTATCTAAATTGTTGAACTTTAAAAGGTAAAAAAGAATGTTGTGTGGAACAGCTGAATTTTCAACCCAACAGTATACATTTTTAACAAAAAGTTGATTTTTTAATCAAGAAAGAAAGAAAGTTTATGTAAATTATTGAAATTTAAAGGGTGAAGAAGTATTTTGTGTTGAAAAGCTAAATTTTTAATCGATAATATGAATGTTTATCAAAAATGATTCGGTTGTCTGCTAAAAAGTCAAATTAAAAAAAAACTGCTGAATTTGAAACAATGAAAGATTTCCGCTAAATTTTTATTCTAAAATATGAATATTCAACAAAAAGTTCATTTGCTACTAAAAGAGTTGAATTTTCAACCCAAAATGATGTAATTTCTACCAAAAAAGAATAATTTTGAAGCTAAGAAGACAAATATCCAAAAAAGAAGATTAATTTTCTACCAAAAAAGACGAATGTTCGACACAATAAATGAATTTTCAAACAAACATTCGAGTTTTCAATTAAAACAGAATATTTTTCAACCAAAAATAGAAAGGTTAAATCTTCAATTAAAAAAAGCGATTTTTCGAAAAAATAAAAACAATTTTCAATAAAATAGTCAAACTCTCAACCCAGGAGATAAATTTTTCCACCAAAAAGTTAATTTTTCAGTCAAGAAAGAAAAAGAATTTCATCTAAATTGTTTAACATTAAAGGGTAAAGAAAGATTTTGTGTGAAACTGCTAAATTTTCAACTATAAATATTTCACTATCAAAGTAGTTGAAATTTTCAACCTGAAAAGACGATTTTTCAACAAAACATTTGAATTTTGAACCAAAAAGGACGACTTTTTACCAAAATAATAATAATTTTCAACTAAAAATATAATCTCAAGGAGAAAACTGCAAAAAGAAGAAATAGAAATGCGAGACAAATAAATCACTGACAAGATTATCATATCAGTGTGGCCGCAAAAGTTCATTTTCAAACTGTCCCAATTTTTCATTTTCGCTGACCATTAATAAACATGTTTAAATAATTTGTTTCTGAAAAAAAATATCTTCTTCTTTTATTCCGCTGGGATTCGAACCACAGAAATTCTGATTTCCGGTCAAGTGCTTTTTCCATTAAGCTTCTAGAGAGATCGAGAGAAGACACTTTTTTATTTGTAAACTTATTTTCACACGAATAGCCACATCGAGTTGAAAATTCGGGATAATAAATAAGAAGCACTGAGAAACGCGGCTCTGGTCTGGCGTATTACTGTTACTGTGTTAAATAGAGACAGAGTTTGTGAAACTCGTGTACGTTTCGGTTCTACTTTACCAATTAGGATTAAAATCTCCATTTCCTTGTAGTTACATTTTCAAATAATTATTTTCTTTCTGTTTGAATAGAACTATGTCAAAGATCCGTGTATGTCTACAGATCAAACATTTTATAATTTTTAAAAATGTTCAAATTAAGCATTTTTACGCTCTTAATAGACCAAGAGCCCATGACATAAATGGTGTAATGATCGGAAACAGGAAAATTCTTCACCTAACAGGTTCGACTTACTCTGACGAACGTAAAAATAGACGCTTGCCAGGTGTGAGTGGAAGAGGTGAGCGGTGGCGACCTGGCAAAGGTGCCAATTTTTACGGTTCATTGCCTTGACTCGAAAAAGGTTGAAAATTTGTGTACATGTAAAAGAAGACATATAAATAGCACCTGCGAATTGGCAAGTCATTTTTTCGAAAATTGTCAAGAGAGAAAAAATACTCCTCAGCAGGTTTACTATAACATTACTGAGGAATATTCAATTCAAATGTTTATATTCACCAAATTATGCTCATTTTTAATCCTTTTTCCCATTTTTCCTTTCACCTGTTCTATCTTTAGCAATTTAGAAGAAGGTATTCTCAAAATTAGTACATCAATCAGTCTTTTGTAACAAATTGGTGTCAGCTCCTTTCAGGTAAAATAATAACTTATTTTTCTATAAACAATAATAAACAGTATCACGTTCTCAGCTTCTAATTACCATAGAAAGTTTTAATAAAGCTGAATATTATTATAAAAAATTAAATAACAAAATCACTTCACTTTCACATTTACATTATTTATTGTTGTTAAAGTTTATACTTTTTCCGTTGGAATGTATTCGATCTTTTGTACCGTGAAGAAAGTAAATTTCCCGGACGCAGCATGGGGTCGTCTCAGATTTTTCGACGGCCACTAGCGTAGGCGTGCACGGTAACCCTGCTTGTAACAGAAGTTCCATTACAAATTCTTCGTGGTGCATGTTTAATGCAATTATCATCTTTTTTCTTTGAAACTACAACAATTTTCGAGACATTTGTTCTGTCTTGGTTCCATTTTCGTTTCGAAATTTGTCTGTTTTCGTTACAATTTTAACTACTTGGTTGAAAAGTAATTCTTTTCTTGAAAAATGATATTGTTACTTTCATTATGCAACTGCTTTGAAGAAAATTAGTCTTCTTCCTTACAAATTCAACAATGTAGTACAAATGTTTTTCGATTTTTGGTTACATATTCCGCTTGTTCTTTTAAAAATTTATCTCTTTTGGTAAAAAAATCGCATTTCCTGTGCTTCAGAATTCAACCATTGTGGTAGAAAATTGATCGAATTTAACTGAGAATTCAGCTTTTTTTCAAAATTCATCTTTTCTGCTTGAAAATTGAACTACTTCCTTCACAGTTGAACTACCTTGTTACAACTTTAGTTACGTTCCTTCAAGGGTTCATAATTTTGGTTTAAGATTCATACCTTTTGTTGAAAATGCAACTATTTTGTTTCAAATTGGTTTCTTTTTGGGACTGCGAATGCAATTATGTTGCTAGAAAAGTGAACTGTTTCGTTGAAAATTATATACATATATTTTTTTCATGAGATTTCACACTTTTCTGTAGAATTTGTCTATTTGGTTTGAAAATGGTCAGAATTGAAGTATTTGGTTGAAAATGAACTTTCCTGTTTAAAAGTAATATTTCCGTCAAAAAATTCAACCATATGCTAGAAAATGAATGAATTCTATTAAAAATTCAACAACTTTCCTGGAAAGTCAAGAAATATTTGGTTGAAAAGCAACTTTCTTATTATAAAATCATCCGTTCGGCTTCAACATTAAACTCTCCCCTTCTGGTTTGAAAAATCATTTCTTCCTGTACAAAAATCTAATTCTTTTTGGTTGAAAATAAAAGGGCGTCTTCTGTTTCTTTTTGAATTGGGGTTTGGTTCATTCTCATCCTACCTATTTCGATTTTGAAATTATAAAATTAAAGGACGTGCAAAAAAGCAACTTTTTAGGTACCTCCAAGTTACGGTATCTACTACCTGCAACTTGTTACTGTACCTACTACCTGTAACTAATCAAGAAATTGAACTCGTTTATCTGTAATGTTATTTTTCATGAATAAATCAAGAACTACACGTCCTACAAAAAATGTATCAACGCAAACTTGTAGTTATAGTTTTGAGAAAAAAATTATGACATCACTTCAAGACCGATTTTAAGAGAAAAGTGTAGTACGCATCTTGTCAAATCTTACGAATTGAAAAATTATTTTCCCTTCATGTAAGCTTAGAATATTTGTAAAACAGTTTTTTTTAAATATTGTGCCTCTCTTTGCAACTGTTGAATTGGACAGTACAAAAAAAGCAAATGTATTTTATTATTTGCTCTTTACTTCACGATAAGAAAAAAGCTGAATCCTCAATAAAATTTGATTAATTTTCTACCAAAATGATTGAATCAACCACAAAAAATGCGCTTTTTTTACCAAACGAAATAAATTTTGAAAAGAACAAGCGGAATATGTAACCAAATATCGAAAAAGTGTCTAATAAGTTTTACTGAATCAATAAATAAAATCCTGAATGAAAATAGTATGTTGAGAAGGCAGGAATTGAAGAATGAATTTGAATACTGAATACAGGAGAGTTACTAAAAAATTAAATTAACCCAAGTATTACAAAGTATTCGAGTAAATTGTGATAAATCCATCAAACTCCAGTTCAATACGATTATTATCATCTTTTCGAATCACCGAACGCTATTCAATTCGACCGAATCATATTCAAATTACGAGAATCTTTTTTAATGGAAAAAATCGAAAAAAAATTGTACTACATTGATGAAATTTCAAGGAAAAAGACTACTTTTCTTCAAAGCAGTTGCATGGTCAAACTAACAATATCATTTTTCAAGAAAAGACATAATTTCAAACCAAATAGTAATTACATTTTCAACCAAAACAGATGAATTCTCAGCGAAAAATGTAATACTTTACGTTACTTAAGTACAACATATTTTTATTTGAAATTAATTACAGTTGAAGTCAACAAATAAAGATGAATTTTCCACAAAATAGTTGAATCCTGAACAAAATCAGATTCATTTTCTATCAGAATAGTTGAATTTTCAACCTAAAAAATGACATTTGTTCACAAAAAAGGATGCATTTTGGAACGGAAGCGCTGCATATTATATAATTGCATAAAAAATGCACCACGATGAATTTGTAATGAAATTTCTGCTACAAGCAGCGTAACCATCTACGCCTACGCCAGTGGCCGTCGTAAGTGAATGTGAAAGTGAAGCGATTCTGTTATTTCATTTTTTAGAATAATATTCAGCTTTATTACAACATTCTACGATTATCAGAAGCTGAGAACGTGACTCTGATTATTATTGTTTATAGCAGAATAAGTTATTATTTTACCTGAAAGTAGCTTACGCCAATTTGTTACACAAGACCTACACTATTGATGTACTAATTTTGAGAACCCCTTCTTTTAAATTGCGAAAGATAGAACAGGCGAAAGGAAAAATGGAAAAAATAATGAAAAATGAGCATAACTTGGTAAATATGAACATTTGAATTAAATATTCCTCAGTAATGTTGGAGTAGACCGGCTGGGGAGTATTTTCTTTCTCGATAATTTTCGAAAAAATGACTTGCTGTAGAGAAAAACAGCTTCTGATTGTTCTGGCATTTCTTTAATCGATGTTTTCTCTAAATGTATCAATTTGATCAAAAAATGATATGATGATGAAAATATGCATTTTTTGAAGTAGACCAACTTTTGTTTGAAACTTTTTCCTGTAAAATCAATATCAAGAAATTTTACCTGGATTTCCGGTAACTTTGAAGGTGCATGCCAGCACCCTTTCTTCCAGGTACGTACATTCCAATTCGCAGGTGTTATTTATATGTCATATTCTATATGTACACAAATTTTCAACCTTTTTCGAGTCACGGCAATGAACGGTAAAAATTCGCACCTTTGCCAGGTCGCCACCGCTCACTTCTTCCACTCACACCTGGCAAGCGCCCATTTTTACGTTCGCCAGAGTGAGTGGAACCTGTCAGGTAAAAATTTTTTCTTTTTCTGATCATTACACCATTTATGTCATGGGCTCTTGGTCCATAAATGGCATTTTGCCTCATGTAAATTTCATTATTCGTCTCGTCTTGGCTACGCCTCAACTCCGACTCGTACTGCAACTTTCACACTTTTATTAGTTGTTTACTTTTTATTTGCTATTAAATTGTTAATAATTGCGATAAATCATATTATTATAATTAAAAAGCAAAGCAATATTATTTCTAACTAATTTTTAGTCATTAAACGATAATCAAAAAGTGATTAATTTTAATTAAAAAAAATTAATTTAAATGTCCTTTATTCAATAAATTTGAAAAAAAATTTCCTTTTTTTATACCTAGTATATATTTTCTATTAAACTATTCCTAATTTGTGAAAATTTGATTACATTCTTGTACTTTATTTAGGAATAATTTCAGTTACAAGAAAGATGGAAAATGGGTGCCATTCAAATAAATTTGTACCCTGAATACTTTGATAAGTTTTTGTTTCAATGGTAATGAACCTAATGTATACTAAAAGAAATCAGTTTGAAAAAATGTATTTTTCCATTCTCATCTCAATGAGAAGCTATTGGTTTTATATGAAAAATGACTTTCCATTGTCGTCGTCGTCTGTTTACCGGATAACTTTTGAAAGACTAATCGGATTTGATTATGCCTTGGCACACAGGTTTAGGGACCAAAAAGAAAGATCGGGTTTGTTAACCAGCTATTTTGGATGAAAATTTAAAAAGTTAGAGCATTTTTACAATTTTGGAGACCATATTATTTAAAGATTTAAAAATTCTATGTACGGCTATTCGTAGTACTCGGAAGCTCGAACAACTTATCCTTATGACTTTTTCGATGAAAAACAAAAATTATCAGAATTATAGCATTTTCAAAATCCAAAAAAAAAAACGAAAATTAACATTTTAAGTCAAACAACGCATGATATGAAAAAAAGTTTGGAGAAAAAAAACGTTGCTTTTTGAAAGTCCTACAAGATTATCCTAAAAAATGAAAAATTCAATTTAGCGGTCAAACTATGCACGATAAAAAAAAGATAAATCAACAAAAATTGTGCACCCAAAAAGATCTACAAATTGGTTTATAAATCATTTTTTGATAGGACGCGTAGTTTTTGTTTTATTTGTCAAAACCAACATTAAAAATACAAAAGTTAATAACAAAATTGTTTTTAAATTAGATCTTAAAATTTGCATTTAACCCTTTTTTCTCAGGAGACACGTGATGAGAATGTGTTCGTTAAATCCGAAGGAGCTTTAACAAAAGAGAATTCACAATTACTAAATTTCAATTGTCGATGGTTTGAACTTTAATTTTAAAAGTCATATGAAAAAATGTGGGGCAAGTACAATGACCGAGCGCGATGAGAATGTTTACTTTTTTTAAAGTGCCCTCTGCGTGTAGAATAACCTATAGACGTGCAGCTGTCATTATGGCAACAACATAGTAATAGTAATCTTGTTGAACAAAAAATTGAATTTTTCTCAGTAGATCATAGGAAAGAAGATAGTTTAAGGCTAGTCTATTTAAAGATTGAATTGAGTTTATGTAAATCTCTTCTCAGAAATTTTCTGTCAAGATGAGACTTCATTTAAATTTTTTCGATCGAGATAATGATAATTATAACTGAAAAATTGTATTCTGATACATTATATGTATGCAGAAAAATATTCATAAACTACAAAAGCATAATTAATTAGTCATTATATAATTCTTTCAGAGACTTTTGTAATGATTTTTAAACAAATCGCACCTACTGGTTTTGAAAAACGTCGATTTGATAGTGTGCTACTTTTAGCAATAAAATTATTATAGTTAAGGGTGGTAAGTGAGTCATAATAACTATTTAAGAATTGATTCTACAAGGAGATTGAGTTCTCTAAAGGAAAAATTACCATTAAAAAAAATGTCCGATTTTCGTCCAAAAGATTGGGCATTTCATTTGAGGCAGTTTGTCTACATTTTTTTTAAGCACCCTATTCTCCTTGATAGTGTGCCCAGTGTCCGAGGCTTGGAGAGAAGAGAGAATTTTTTTCGTCTGAAAAACAAAAATTCACTTTTTTGCCAATATGATACAAAAATGTTCAAAAACAAAGAAGAAAATAATTAAACAGTTTTAACTCAACAAAGTTTACGTCAAACTTTTTACTTTGAAGTCGGTATTTTTAAAACAAATCGATAATCTTCATTTTTTCTAACTTACTTCGTTATTTTTCCAACAACACGTTGCTAAAACTGTCAAATTAAGTCCTTTTTGGTTTTGCAAAAATATCGAAAATAATGATTATAGAAGTTTTTTAGAGAAAAAATTTTTTTAAAAACTTTTTTCGTATCTTGTATAGTTTTGGCAAAAAAGTTGAATTTCCGTTTTTTTAACAAAAAATACTCTCTTCACTTTAAGCCGTAGATACCAGGAAGACTATCATAAAATATACTCTTCACATTATGACGAATCTACAAAGAAAAAAAAAAAAAAAAAAAAAAAAAAAAAAAACAGAAGAAGTAAAAACGGTGGGGTTTTTGAGTAAATTAACTTCAAATATTTTAACAAAAGCCCCTGGGATTTGAAAATTAAACCTTTTTTTACATTTCCAAACGGACTTCGACAGAATATGAGAAATTATATCAGAATAAGAAAGAAAAAGATAAATACCTATAATATTAAATTAAGAAATATCAAACATTCAACAAAAATTTGTATAATTATTTGATAATCATGTGACAGCATGGACAGTCCTGCTAATTAAAAATAAATTCAGTTCACAATAGTTTCAAATTTTTAAATTGGATGTTGCCGAATTAAAAAAAAAGGTTCTTCTTTGGATTTGCATCCCGTTTGATCAAAGAGTTGATAAATTTCTTGCAGAAACGTATTATTAGAGAAAATGACGCAATTTTGAACAAAAATTTGAAATTCCACAATTTCCAACCATTCAATTTGTAAATTAGTAAAGTTTGTAGCCATTAATTAGGAATTTTTTAATTAATAATTTTTCTATTTGGAACCATTGAAATATTAGATTGTAAAGTTGTGAATGCTCAACTTATTTTTAATGATTGTACTTAATTTCTAATGAATTAATTTTAGGCTGTTAATTTTAAGCCCTTCAAATTTAACATGGTTTGAATTATTTTAAAGCTTAAAAAATTTCAAAATATTTATTATAGACGTATCTCAATTTAGTTTTATATCAAACTTTGAGATTTATCATTTCAGCTTCATTAAAGTTGAGGCGGCTTAATTTTTAAACTGACATGTTGTAATTATTCTATATATTATGCTATTATTTTGAATAAAAAATTGTTCAATTGAAACATATTTAATGTTTAAATCCTCGGATTTTTAAGACATTCTGTTTGAAGTGATTATTTTCTTTAAAACTGATGTTTAAAATTATTAAATTCAAGAATGTTAAATTTTGAAACTATCGAGTATTGTATGTTCTTCAGAATTAGAAAATTCTCTATTTCAAATGCCTCTATTTTTGTAATTGAACGATTTAAAAATCTTCGTGTTTTAAATAAAACATGGTGCCCCTTAAAAATTTTCTGCTGAATAGGCCTGAATTGCAATAGTTAATAAAATTGTTGTATTGCAATTGTTCAATTTCAAACATTTCAAATTTAAAAAAGGAGAAAGTTTTGATGTTCTTAAAATTAAAATGGCCCATTTTTTAAGTTTTTAGTTTCAAGCTGTCTAATTTGAACGATTTAGTGTGAAATAATTGAATCTTCAAAATTTTAAATAAAACATTTGTTTAGTTAGAATACATATATTTAACATTTTTCAGTTTTGAATTTTTAAGACGTTTAAGAATCCTGTTATAAATGCAATATATAAGTTGTAAGAAAGAATGAATGAAAAATATATATTATTTTATAACAAGTAACTAAATTCATAATGAAAAATATTTATTTCCAAACTGCTCCAAGTCAAAATAAACACTCACTCAGAAAGAAAAAAATAGTAATAATTTTTCGTCCACGTGCTTTAAACAGTAAAAATTTATTCGTGCTCTCGGAGAAAATAAAAATGTGAAATGTGGGTCTTAAGATTAAAAAATAATTTGCAATCTAGAATCCAGAGTAGTGAACTCTCACTTTTAAAAAACTTTTTACGAATAGCTGTACAACGTTATAACAATTATAGAGAAAACGCGAAGTGAAGGATTCATCATTATCCGGTAGTTGATATCATCCGGGTCAAAAAAAAAGCTTCGCGCGAGTACAGTGTATTACATTTTATCAACATCAGAAATGAAAGCTGGTGAATAAGTTCTAGATCAATGGGTCATGCTGAGACAGCATACATTTCATATAAATACTTTAGAATTGTCACTAAGTTTACCATTCCACATCAGACATCTTCTTGTCGAATCATGTGGACTCCGGCAATCCTACTGCTCCTTGGTAAGCAAATTCATCATAGGAGTCATTCAAAAAATTCAAATTTAATTATGTGTATTCACATTGTAATACAAAATATCTTTGAAAGTTACTATAATTTAATGCGAACCTAATGCAATAGTTATAATAAAAAATAGTCACTTAGTAATGCAATTTATATTTTGTATATAGAATCTTAACTGGAAAATTAATTTTAATACAGGAAATCTATTGTACTAAATTTATTTAAGTCAACTACGTTCTAGTTAACTTTTTTGCATTTGACTTTCTGCTTTTATTTATTCATAGGATTAGTTACCTAAAATCTGAATCATCCAACAATTCTACAAATTTTTTAATCTTTTTATTCTATATACTTTAACAGCAGGAGCAGTCGCAGCCAATCATAATGGATGGAACTCCGATAAAGAATACACTTTCAAAGTCAGAAGTAGAACCATGGCTGAGCATGGCCAACGCTCAGCGGATGACCAGTACGCCGGAGTTTTGATGAAAGGTACACTCAGAGTCCAACCCAAGAACAGTGACACTTTGTTGGCAAAGTTGACAAAGACGCAATATGCTCAAATTCACACCAAGCTTCCTGGAGGATGGGATTCTGATATTCCAGACAACCAGATGAGGCTCGAAGAATTTCCCATGACAGGGAAACCCTTCGAGATTAAATTGAAGCATGGTGTGGTCAGAGACCTTGTCGTAGATAAGGATGTGCCCACATGGGAAGTGAATGTTTTGAAAAGTATTGCCAGTCAACTCCAAGTCGACACACAAGGAGAAAATAGAAAAAAGTCAAAGCACAACCATGGGCCTGAGGGAGAACAACCTTATGCTACGTTCAAAACAATGGAGGATTCTGTGGGTGGCAAGTGCGAGGTTTTATATGACATCGCGCCCTTGCCAGAAAAAATTTATTTAGGAAATCGCGACTTAGTACCGAAACCTGATCTGAAAGGAGATCAGGATTTTATTGAGATTGTAAAAACAAAGAACTACACAAAATGTGATCAGAGAATGAGTTTTCACTACGGCATAGTTGGCAATATCCACGCTGAACCTGGAAGAAATGACAATGGACACTTCCTTTCTGTAAGTTTTGTTTCAAATTTATTTACAAAGCTGTATTATTACTATTATTAATTAGAATTCAATTAAATTTTCTCTAATAAACTTTCTTTCTTTAACAGAAATCATCCGTCAGTCGCATTATCATATCCGGTGATCTGAAGAGTTTTACAATCCAATCCTCTGAGACAACGAATAAAATGATTTTGAATCCAGAAAATACTTCAGACGGTCAGCGTAGAATGGTTGCCAGTCGAATGCGTTTATCCCTCAGTCAAGTGGAATCAGCATCCGAGAGGCTCTCAATGCCACCCAATCCCCAGTCCACTGGAAACCTAGTGTACAGTTATAACAGCCCATTCTCTGGACCAGAACAGAGAAGAGCTGGTCGTCCAAGTAAAAGCCCTAGTTCAAGATACGATAGCTCCAGTTCTAGCGAAGAAAGCAGAAATAATAAACACAAAAACAACGATAGTCGAAACAGAAAATCTAACAAAAAACATGACAGTTCCAGCTCAAGTAGCTCAAGTAGCTCAAGCAGCTCAGATTCCAGTTCAAGCTCAGATTCAGATGCTAGCCAAGATGAACGAGAATTCTGGCAGCGAAAACCCAGCCTCAATGAAGCACCTGAAAACCCTATGTTGCCCTACTTCATTGGAAACAAAGGAAACTCTGTCCAGATGTCTGGAAGAATTGATCCAGTTAAGAAAGCTAATGAATTGGCAAATGAAATTGGACGTGAACTTATGAGTCCTAATGACATTCCTAAAGAAGAAACTTTGGAGAAGTTTATAATTCTAACGAGATTGATTCGCACCATGAATACCAGACAAATTGAGGAAGCTCATAAAGATTTATACGAGTCCTCGAATCGTATTAATTCAGATGATAAGAGCAGTTCTCGCAGGAACAGTTGGGCTGCCTTCAGAGATGCAGTTGCGCAAGCTGGAACTGGTCCAGCTTTGGTTGCTATCAAGAAAATGATCGAGAGTAAGAAAATTGAAGGTATTGAGGCTTCTCAAGTAGTTGCTTCAGCAGCCCAATCTGCAATGACACCTACACCTGAATACGTCGAGTTGTTTTTCGTAAGTATTAGATAATATTATGAAGTTTTCATAATTAATCTTCTAATTTGTATAACACACTTATGATATCAATTACTTTTCAGAAACTCGCCACAATGTCAGAGACAAAAAATCAAGATTTCCTGAGAGAATCAGCCCTCCTCGGTTTTGCTGACTTAGCCCGAAACGCCATCGTCGACAAACGAAGTGCCCACAATCTTTATCCAGTTCACAGTTTCGGAAGAATGTTTTCAAACAAAAATTCTGATCTCTTTAAGACATATATTCCACACTTGAGTCATGAATTGAAATCAGCCATAAAGGAAGGTAAAAGCCCAAAAATCCAAACCCTCATTGTCGCTCTTGGAAAAATCGCTCACCCAAAAATTCTTGCTGCCTTTGAACCATATCTTGAAGAAAAAGAACCAGCATCTAAACATCAGCGTCTCCTGATGGTTCTGTCAATGCATGACTTGACCGATACTTATCCTAAAGTTGCAAGATCTGTAGCATATAAAATTTACTCTAACTCTGGTGAAAGCCACGAGATTCGCTGTGCAGCTGTGAGAGTGCTGATGAAGACAAACCCTCCAGCTTCAATGCTCCAGCGAATGGCTGAAACAACAAATTATGATGACAGCAAACATGTCAGTTCAACTGTAAAATCTGCAATTGAAAGTGCTTCCGAACTTGAAAGCTCTCAGGATAGGGAATTACGTAACAATGCTCGTGCTGCTAGGGGTCTCCTGAGTAAAGAAAGATTCGGACCTCAGTATTCCAGAAACATTGTTAAGGATCTTTTGGACAAAGAACTGAAAGTAAAAATGCAAGCTAGTTACATTGGTGGAAAAGATAGTATCATACCAAAAGAACTGTTTTTGTCACTGAAACATAGTTATCGTAGTTTGAAGATGCCAACAAGTAAAGCTGGTGCGATGGTATCGAGTGTTGAGGATTTGTTGGACAATTTAGAGGACCAACTTACAGAAGATGATTCCGAGTCGAATTCCAGACAAGATAGAAATTCAAATAATAAAAACAGCAATTTTTCAGCTGAGAAAATAACTCGCACGCTGAAAATCGAAGCTGACGGTGCTAAACAACTTGAAGGATATGCAGCATTGGATACAGCATTCGCTTCTCAATTCGTTGCTTTTGATAACCATACTATAGACCGCATACCTAAATGTAAGTATTTTAAAAATTTGATGTATACAAATTGGGTCACTTTAACATAAGTTTGCTTTTCAAGATTCTAATTTCAGTTTTATTTTCAGGGCTTAAGCAAGCATCTGATTCCTCTCGAGAAGGTCACCATTTCAATTTGAACAAATTCAACACCGATGAGAGGATACTGAGTTTCCCAACTGAAACAGGATTCCCATTCACCTACTCCTGGAGAATGCCAACTCTTGTAAAGCTCGAAGGCAAGGCAAGACTCAACACTGAACGTGGATCGTCCGACAAAAATTGGCTCAAAAAAGTGGATGCATCATCTGAAATGCGAATTGTCTACTCCGTGAAAATTCAGGAACGAATTGGGTTTTTGACACCATTTGAACACAAGCACTACATGGCTGGAGAAGACAAGAACTTTCAGATATACTTGCCTATTCGTCTTGAGGCTGAAGTCGACACAGAAATGAAAGAGGTTAAGGTAAAGGTCCAATCAGTGGAAAAAAAAGATGCCTTTAAAGCCTTGCAAGCTAGCAACGTGCCCTACACATCCAGTCACGACATCCTCAGTATGAAACCAGTCTTTCAAGATTCCACAAACACCCGAGTTATGCGAAGTGAGGAAACAAAGAAGCAGACTATATCTCCTCGTTTCTTATCCGCCATCGAAATTGAACTTGAAAGAGAAGAGAATGAAGGAGAAAAGACAAATAACCGCCAACATCCACTTCCTTCTATCATCTCCCGTATTTACGAAGCCAGCTCCAGCTCCGGCTTCAAGAAGATGAATGTGAAGGTTGATTCTGACAATTCTGAACAAGCCATTAAATTTACGTTGTCGTATGACTCTAAACACAAGTTCCAGTCTGATAACGACCAAAACGATAGATCTAGAGAATCTAATGATAGATCAAACTCCAGACACAAATCACATTCTAATAGAGACGACAACGATAGATTTAGAGAAAAGAATGATAGAGAAAACTCTAAACACAACTCTAATTCTAATAGAGACGATGACGATAGATTTGATGATTCCAATGATAGGTCAAACAGAGCGAAGGCTCCACGTCCTTCTGATAAGGAACACAATAGTGAAAATCGCAAAAACCAATTCTTACATGACGCCAGCAAAGGAATCGAATCAGCAAGGTCAAGTGTTGTTGATATGAGCGTAGAAGTTACAGGAAAACGACCAGCTCAGTTTGCATTAACTGCAGCCATGGCTACAAGTAACGTAGATGAATCATCTAGAGGTCTTTTCTACGCCAATGGTCAAGGCGAGAAAATTAATTACGAAGTTTGCGCGGCTTTGGAAGCCAAAAGTCCTAATTCTCCAGAAATCGACTATAAGGAAATTCTCAATGCGGATCTGACTGAGGAGTTTGATGCTGATATCCGTTATGGTCGAGATTGCTCATCTGGAGCTAAAATTAGGGTTGAAGGTAAGAGGAAACAGTCAAGGGAGTACCAAAAGGAGGTAAGTGAATCTGATGCCGCCAAAGAGATTGAAAGTATGTTGAAGGGAGAGGAGCAGACGACATCAAGGGCTTATCAAGACTTGGTGAGGCGAGCTTCTGAATTAGATGAAACGGAAGTAACTCTTGACTTTAATGATAAGGCTGAAAGTGCCAAGGAAGCTTCGATGAAGTTGTTAGAAATGGTGGCTGATAACATGAATAACGTTGCTGAAATTAACACTGTCAATCCCCAAAATGCTAAAAAGAACAGGATTGATCTTAGGCTGAAAACGACTTGGAAGAATGGTGCCTTTGTCACTGTCAATGCTCCAAATATGGATGTTAAGATGAAAAATGTGTTCCCTGAAAATATACTTGACGACAGCGACGATAATTTACAGACTTCGAAATCTTCGGAAGAGGATGATGTGGAGTCTCTTGCCGAAACTGAAGGTAAGTTTACATATACTTTTTTCTGAATAATGGTCACCAACCTTTTAAGCTCATCTAAATTTTGCAAATATTTTCTGATTTCAGATTCCTGCTTTATGGATAGGAAAGTTGTTGAAACTTTCGACAATGAGGCTATCCCCTACGAACTCGGAAAATGCTGGCATGTGATCATGACCACTTTTCCCAAGGAAGACGCTGACAGACCTAACAAAGATCGCCCAATTCCCAGTGACATGGATGCAACTATTTTAGCCCGTGAGGTCGAAAATGACCAGAAGGAAGTCAATATTGTCTTAGGTAATAAAGAAATTCGTCTCAAGAAACGAAGTTCCCAGGTGGAAGTTACTGTCGATGGAGAAAAAGTTTCAGTCTCTAAGAGGAGGAGTTTTGAGAAAAAATCAAACGAAAGGGACTTTGAAGGAAATCGCAAGAGCCAGTTTGAAATCTTTGAACTTAAGGATGGCTCTGTTAAAGTTACTTCGGAGTCCCATGGTGTCGATGTTGTCTTTAGCGGCCGTCGTATGAAGATCAAGGTAATTTTGATTTATTCTCCATATTTTTCATTAACTAAAAAAATCAACATCATTTAAGGTTTATTAATTACTGATTCCCTGGAAATCGTTTCAAATAATAAATTCTCTTACTTCACAGGCTGCTGACAAATACCGCAACTCAGTTCGGGGAATTTGTGGAAACTACGATGGTGAATCTTACAATGATAAAAAAACACCTAGGAATTGCGAAGTGAGAAATCCAAAGGAATTTGCAGCTTCTTGGGCACTGACTCATGAGAAATGTGAAGGACCAGCCTTGAAATATGCAGAAAGTGCAAAGAGCGCACATTGTGCACGGGATGACGACCGACCAAGCAATGTTATTAATGATGAAGAGGCAGGAAGGGAAAGAGGTTCATCTCCATCTAACTGGGGTCATCATAATCGAGATTCCAACAAATCATCACGATGTACTACTTATCGTACCAAGGTTACTAAGACCGATTCGCAGACCTGCTTCTCCTTGAGACCACTGCCATCCTGTTCTCGGGACTGCAGACCAAATAACACCAAGGAGAAGACCATCGAGATGCATTGTGTGAAAGATAGCAGTGCTGCTGAAAAACTCGCTGAACGTGTCGACAAGGGCGCTAATCCTGATCTCAGCCAAAAACCTGTTTCTAGAACAATGAAGATGGACGTGCCTATTAGTTGCAGAGCTGCCTAATTTTTGACGAATACGAATATTTTCAATCTATTAGTATTTCTATAGCAAATAAGATGTAATAAGTTATCCATGATAAATAAAGCGACTGCTTTGGGAGAAATTCAATTTTTTGTATCAGAAGATTTATTCAAAGTACTTAATAGTATAATTTTTAAGTTGAATGTGAGATAAATCAGAGAAAGGCCAGAGAACTTTTTTCAGATCTAAGCGAAAAATTAGGATTGCTTGAAGCGAAACAAATATTGCTTGAATGACATTTAAGTATTAGTATTTTATGAAATTTGAGATCAATATTCATATTCTGAAAAAACAAAAGAAAACTAGTGGATAAATTTCCATTTGTAAGATTTAAAGAGATTGTTTCGGTCATATCATCATTTAAAAGAAATGCATGCTAGTTTAAATAATTCAATTTAAGAAAAGCTAACAATTTTCAAAAATTGTCACGTGAAAAATTGGATTAAAAATTGAAATTGAGATCGTATATTTGTATTTCAAAGTTGGTAATTGCCGAGAGTAAAGTGGGTTGCCCGATTTGCGGGCGTGGTGCAATGCACGAATATGTAACGATTGAGGCACTAAGTCGCCTGTTGCCAGCCGTGCGTGTTATTGCATGTAATCACCTGAATAATATGGACGACCCTCCTAAAGTCCCAGTCTGCAATCGTCCTTCGTATATATAGTATACAAGTTTACAGCCCGTTCCTTTGTAGTCAATTGACTTCCTCTAACTCGATATTGTATTTATGTATTCCAAATTTATAAAGAGCTTTTCTCATATAAACAAAATAAACTATTGTTTTTCAAATTTCTATATCGTCATTGGTAAGGTGATGATAGCTAGGTCATGAAAGGTTCGTCAATATGCGTGTCGAAAAAGCGTATAAATCTTATATGAAATTTATCTACTCCCGTAGCAAAGTTGGGCAGAATCGTCAAAAAACGGTCAAAAGTTCCATTTATTAAGTTTACTGTATGAACTTGAAATTCTTTATATTAAATTTTAATAGAACTAGTCAATCATGTTTTAAAAACAATATTTTCAATAGCTTTAACTTTTAACACATTTTTTAGCTAAAGAAAGACGACCCTATGATAGTTTATTTGTATTCACATGATTTCTATTTTCAGTTTTAACAGCTTTCACTCAATATTAACACAAAGAAAATTATTAAATATTTTTAGAAATCAGGAATATACTTCCGAAAAGGTCACCCTTTTCAAACATTTTCTAAGGCACCCTTTTCCAACCTTTTTCAAGGCACCCTTTTCCAAAAAAAATCTGAAAATTCTTGTCTGTCATTTTTCTCGAAAAATATTTATTTTGGAAAAAAATATAAACATAAAATATATGTGTTTCGACGAGATCTACAACTTTTGTGAACAAAATTTTTCCCAAAATCAATATTTTTCGAGATTTTGAAAATAAACTAATTTGTAAAAAGATACAAAATTACCAATAACTTAATCTATATTGATCTGCGCCAAAAATCCTTTTAGTGCGTTCAACTATTAGGTTCTGAAAGGAACCCCTAGGCCAAGTATCAAGTCGATATTCTTGGGTGACCTTTTTGGAAGTATACCCGAAATCAGTTATTATAATCTATATTTTAAATACTAAAAACAATTCTTGCAAACAGTAACATTTTCAACAAAGGAGTTGAATTTTTAAGCTGAAAAGATGAATTTTCATTGAAAAATGTATTTAAATAAATGACTTAATTATTAGCATTAGTTCAAGAGTGAAGTCATCATGAAGGATGATAAATATACTCCATCTAGTACAACGGCCTCGATCCGAATGTAATAAAGCCAAGCGCTGCTTAACTTAGGTGATCGAACGAGAAGCCTTAAACAATTCCATGCGTCCCATCGGACGCGTATAATTTAAATTATTCAAATTATTTGGTTCGAAAGTCTTTTTTTTTTTAATTTTTTTAGTTAGAGTGTTCTTAAATTTAAATATAGCCAATTTTGAGTTCTTAAACATAAATTTTAGGTTTCAAGATTCAGGACCGTACAAATTATAAAATTTAGAATACTACAGTTTGAAATACCTAATTTTCAATCTGATTAATTTTGATGCCCGAAAATCTAATATTGCTTAATTTGGAATCGAATTTTTGTGATTATTTCTTTGATTTTATATACTTGAAAGTTTTTGAGGTTTCAATTCAAAATAAATTGGATTCAAGCTGCACTTGCTATAAAAACATTAATTTGCTGGGTTTTCAGTTTCTAATTTCTTATTTCAAATTCAAAATAAAGACCAAAAAATTATACAGCCATTACTGCTTGGTTTTAATTTTCCTCCATTTGACGTCTTCAGAAAAATTGTTGAATTTTGAAGTTAAAAATGGAAAATTTTAGGGACACCCAAATTTAATTTATTTAAATATAAACTTATTACAGTAATTAAAATTTTCTAAATTCATAACGGTGCTAAAACCACTTTTTAAAATATTGAGTTTTCTTAAAAAATCATACTTTCTCGCATTTTACCACCTATATCAGTGAAAAAATTAAGGTTTTGATTTTTTTTAACCTATAACTTAGTATTTAAATGTAATCAAATATTAAAACATTTCAAAGTATTAAAACAAAATGAATGAATTATGCTGAAAAATAATATATTTTTTTGACAATTCGATGGTCATTATACGATTTTGACATGTATTGAAGAATTGGAGATCTTATTATCAACATTAAAAAAATGTTGTTTTATAACCCAAATGTTCTTTTTTGTTGTTGTTATATAGTGCTATTTTCTTATAAAATTAATGATAATATGCATTCTAGATGCGTTTCTTAACGGCTTATGAATTATTTTTATCTTTAATACCAGGAAAAGCTAAACGGCGCTAAGTCCATCGACATTTCAATTAGATTATTACATGCACATGTAGCGCCATCTATTTTTTCACACAAGTAGCTAACAAATGCGCGATTATTAAAGATTATTAAATTCAAAAATAATTGTGAGTACTTTGAAAAATTTCAAAAAATTTTCAAACCCGTCATAATCAATTGAAAGATTTAAATGCACGCGAAATCTCATACAATTTTTTAAATATTATTTAAAATGCCTCCTAATTTCTTACACGTTACCCATTGAAATTGCTTTAAACAGAGGGAGTCCCATTGCAATTGAAAAAAATATTTTTCAATCCCTAAAAATCCTATGAAGTTCCTTAAAATTTTTAAAAATCACTTCAAATCATGTGAAACCCCACGAAATCTTTAAAATTAACTTTAATTCTTGTGAATTTCCTTAAAATATGTTGAAATACTTGGATAACCCCGAAAATATTTTATAATACTTTGGGATTTTTAGAAATCTCTTGAAATTGAAACATTTACAAGTTTTTAAATATTCTGTGCAACGTTTCTAAACCCTTTAAAAACAGTTACAAAATCGTTAAATTCTCTTGAAATCTCTTGAAGTCTTCTAAAATTGTTTGAAATCCATAAAAAGAATCCTGTAAATTCCTTAAAATCCTTTCATAGGCTATGAAATCACAGAAGATTCTTGGAAATGCCTTAAAATATTTTTGAATCACTTAAAATCCTTAGAAAATCCGCTTGAAATCTTTTAAAAACTATCAAAATCCCTTAAAATCTGCTCGAATCAATTCAAATTCATTAATATTTTGTGAAAGTCTTAATAATCTCTTATAATTCTTTCGATCCCGTGAAATGTTTTAAAATACTTTGGAAACGCTAAAATTACTAGAAGCTTCTGAAACCCCTGAGGTATCTACTGAATTCGTTTGAAATTGTATGAAATCTTCAGAAATCTTTGAAATAATAAAATCTGGTGTACACTCAAAATTAAAATGATCAACCCACCGATATTAAAGAGTTAGCAGCGATGAATAATTTTTTTAAATGCAATTAAGTTTTATTCTTTTATCAAGGTAGGTAATTTAAAATCTGGATTCGCAAGGAAAATGTAATGTTTCGCTACTATAACTATCACAAATTAAATAACAGTAGTTATAAATAAATTCAAGGTTAGCAGCGGACTTCATTTTTAAATCTCAAATGTAATAAAAAATGTAATAATGAAGTAATTTCTAGTCATTCAAAAGCCAATCAGGCTCTCAACAATAATGCGTGCGAGATTTTCGAGACATTTCGTTACACCACTTTTTTCAGATATATTGTTATTAAACTGATCCACCTACCTATACGAAAAAAATAATTTACTCAGTCGGTTGTGAATTGTTTCTAATGTTGATTGGACTTAGCACCGTTTAGCTCATAATTATTGATAATTATAATATTAATCATTACACCGGCACACAAAAAAAAGTGGTCTGCCCGGCGGACTACACAGTCATATCTATATGTTTTTGGGGTCGCTGAATCCGAATCCGGGGTCCAAATACCCAAGTTAGCTCGTATTTTTCCGAAAAACGGCTTGCCAGCGTCAGGCTCATTCCATCGCGAACCGGATGCAAAAGGCTGTTCTTCTGGGATCACTTCATCTGGTCTGACAACACTGTTCCTCACAACATTCTACAAAGATTGGTAGCTCTAAAAAAATATCCAGAGGTGAAATTTTCATCTCCAACTGTCGCGTTCGCCGCGTAAGGTCATCCGCGGCTAGAGACCTGACTCCAAGGAACAGTGTTAAACGATTTTGTCTCGCGTAAATTTCCCGCTCTTGCTTACCTTCAAGGACAGAAGGAGTAGAAGCGGATCACGTACACGTTCCAGTTGCGTCGGGATTGGTTGCTTTCAGGAACCATGACCGTAGCTTCTGGAGCCTAGATCTTCTCACATAATTGTGTATGAACAATATAATATTCAAAATTCAAACATTACAAACATTTTCTATTTTCAAAACTTTTCAAAACAATACGTTAATCTTGTTCAATTCTTTTTAAAACAATAATTCAATCTATATTAAGCAATAAAAGCATTATTTAATACTTTCAATCGTTTTTGTATTATTATTCCCTTCTTTTAGGATAATAAATAGAAAATAGTAAACTTAGTTTACTTTTGAAAATGCTATGACATTCAAATTTCGCGGTTAGGGGGGCTTTAGTTCGTTCTCCAAGACAAGACATGGCGCTGAAAATCGTGTACGCAAAAATAAATTGGACTCTTATGGCAGTCGTCTGTTTAGTTTCTTTAAAAATGTGTAAGTTTTGCATTAATAATGGAGAATAAGTGAATAGTTTAAAGGGATCTGGTAAAGTGTCCTAAAAAAAAGTTAGGTTAAGTAAAATGTATTTTCAGCAAAATTATACATCTTTGAGGCTTATAGTGTGCAGATATTGGCACACGTACTGCAGAATCACCAGTCTCGACACTAAAAAAGAAGTTTTTAAACCAGAGTTTTAAATCAGACAAATATTTTTTCTTAATCTAAAGAAATGAATTCTTTGGCCATATTTTCTTGATTCAAATAAATATTTCTTACATTCAAGAGAATGATTTCCTTGATTCAAAAGGTCTAGATTCGCTGAAATCTGATTAGTCGTTCAAAGAAATATTTATTTGATTCAATGAGTTCGATTCTTTTAATTGATTTGGACGCATTTCAATCAATTAATTGTGCATACTTGAATGAAGTCTTTAGCTTTATTTAAATCAAAGAAATAATGACTTAATTCTAAATAATATTAACTAAATTAAAAATATATTTAATTGTTACAAAGAGTTCATGCATTTATTCTCATAAAGCATTTATTTAGATGAACAAGATATTGTGTTGACATAAATATTTATTTCTTCAGTTGAAGGAAATATTTCATTTGCTTACTAGAATTAAGTTATTCATAACAAATAAACATTTATTTCAACGAAGTTATTATTTTTTTAAGTGAATCATTTTATAATTTGCCGTAATTTCTTTCAATTGAATACTTGTTTAAATTAAAGAAATACGTTGTTAAATTCAATATCCATGTTTTTGATTTGAAGAAATATTTCTTTGGTATTTATGGTGAGCGTTAAATACGGCTTTCCACCTTAGAATTTCCATGTTGCGACAACGTCGTGGTCATCGCTGTGGACTTTACACTCGACAGACCCAAGTTCGATTCCTGCTGGATGTGGATTTTTCATCGAATTTTTCTGTTTCATGTTCATTAAGCTTTCAAACTATGTGAACTGTTTAAATTAAATATGTATAACAATAATAATGTTAATTATAATTTAGGCTGGAAGAATCCATTTGTTCATTTAGGAAAATATGTACTACAGTTGAAGTACGAATTACTTTATTGCACTCGCGCATGGTTTAGGCCAAAGAAATATTTTGTTGAATCAGTGGTATTTTTTTTTGCTTCAAATATTAAAAAATTTGATATGAAGAAATAGTTTTTTGAGCCTATAAAATATTTGTTTGACTTTAAAATATATTTCTTTCTATCAATTCACATTTTCTCATTTCAAAGAAATATTCATTCCCATTCATGGCACATTAATTGGGAACAATGAGTCACTTATTTGGTGTAAAATGTATATTTTCGTCTTCAATTAGTATTTCTTTGATTCAAAGAAATATTTCCCTCCAACCAATAGGTTGTATTTTTGATTCAAACAATCTTAACTTAATCGTATTAACATTTGTCTGGCTGAAAGAAATTCTTTTTTTTTCATTCAAAGTGCATATATTTATTTGCCTCAAATAAACATTTCTTTGAAAATAATCAGGACTTGCACTTACTTCAGCCAAGTAAAATTCACTTAGTACGAGTAATCCTTTTTTTCAATGTACACTGTACATCTTTGCTGAAGTCACATAAATTTACATGAATTCACATGAAATCACTGAAGTAACTTGAAGTCAGTGTACACTCTATCGGTGGAGTTGTTAACCCCCTCACTAAATTGTAAATTGAAGCAGTAAATTTCATGAAGAAAAAATTGAGCGCACAGAAGTTCTAGGTATCTTATAGATTCATATGGACACCTTCTGTGCATCTTACAGAAATTATCAATAAATCATGCAGAAAAATCTGCAAATCTTACTGGATTTTCTGTAAACATTATAGAAAAATGGATGCCATAAGCGTTCTACAAGATTAGCAGACTATTTTTTCTCCATGTAGCCTTCTACCTTCCAAATTATCCTTATTTCAAGATGAAACATTTAAAATGGAAAAAGATTAAATCTGCTGGAGAAGTATTCAATATTTTTTGATTATTTAAAATTGTAAACTTGAGAAATTTAACAGTTTTTAAATAAGTGCAATAAAATTTGAATAACATGTTGGAAACAACAAAAAGTAATTAAAACTGGAAATTTATATTTAAACTTGCTGGATTCAGCAAGAAAAAATTAAGATACATACTTGAAAAATAAAAATGTTAAATTGAAGCTTTATAAAACTAAATAATTTTGAAATTTTAGGCCTTGAAAATAAAACTATTTTAAAATTAGACACATTCAAACCTGCACAATAAATATTCTGAACTTGGAAAAAAATTTAATTGAACATTTCAAACTCCTCAAACCTTCTACAATCTGAGATCATTTAGACTTGCAGACATCAAAATTGAACTGTTCCGAAAACCGTTCACAATTACTTCATATTAAATTAGAAACAATGATTTAGCATATCATTCTTTCAACAATATTGGGGCTTCCAGTTTGAAATGCTTCAGTATTATACTAGTTAAATTTCACACCATATAATTTAAAATGCTTCAGTTTTAAATTGTTTCCTTTTGAACACTTCGTTTAAAGTAGTCCATTCTAAATGAACAGTCAAATTTGGTTGAATTTTAAAAGATTAAGTAATTTTTTCAAGTCTTTAATTCCTTAATTAGACATTGTTCAATTTTAAATGTCTATTCTTAAAGATTTCCACAGTAAATTATTATTCAGTTTCAAATATTATTTTTCAAATTGAATTTGTTTTAAATAATTTATGTTTACCCGAATCAACTTGAAATTTTTCTCTATTAAAATTGTTAACTTTCAAACCCTTACCCTTTTAATAAGGTATAATTGTTCAGGGCTTGAAGACTGTATTTCAAAACGATTTAATTTCAAAATGAACATTATTAAGACTGAAAAATTGAATCTTTTAAAAGTATTTACTTTTGGAATTGGGAATTGTAAACTAAATTATTTCATTCCTCATTCTTGAAAATGTTTCAAATTTAACTTTTCAAACTAAAAAGTATATAAAATACAATTTAAATGTATATACAAAGTTATACAATTCAACTTTTCATGATCATAGCCCTTTATACTTTTCAAGTTACGGAAAACAGAACATAGTTACATGCCCCCCCCCCCCACGCATGGCCGAATTATATCTAATTATGTCAAAAAAGTAGATTTTATCATTTACGTCCTTTCTTTATGTCGAAGAAGCAATATGAGGAAGCTATATTCAAAATACAATTAAAGAAAAATGTAGTAAACTTTATTCTCGTAAAAAATTGTTAAAAGCTAAAGTTTGTTTCTTTTAATAAGATTTAAATGGTGACAATAGTACGGATTTTCATAGGCCTACCCGATCTGGGGCATTTGTTGTATTGTCCGGCCATCTTTTTTTTCTTTCATTTTCACATAACTGAATTTTCAATAAGTATTCGACTCGATATTCAATTATTTATCATTGAATGAAATTCTTGGTACACATTATTCATGTAATATTGTAAATATATATTATAACATACGTAATTCATTAGATATTATTAAAACATGTGTTTGAAGACTGTTGAATGAATTGTAAACTTTTGCACAAGGAGCAGTAAAATGCAGAAATACGGAATTTGTTCTCAATGACGTTGAATTTTACCGGCATCAATATTTATTAAACGACGCGACGTAGCTTACGCGTGTATCCCACTGCCTTGATCTGTTAACCCCAGGTTTGCAGAAAGAACCTATTACATTTCATATTTCTTGCATGTTCGTCATAGTCTCTTCACCTTTAAAATATTCATTATTTCTGAAATAGTTCTTTGCAATTTACTCATGTTTATGCGACTACAGAAAAAACTGGGGTTTTAACCAATTTTTGGTTCCAAAGGAGCTGCAACAAAAAGGAACCTCTCTTGCTGAAAAGGAGCCCAAAATGATAAATAGTTTCTGAATGAACCCAAAGCATGGATTGAAACGGTTCCAATGGAGCCCTTTTTTCACGTCAGCCTTGAGTCACTACGGAGATTTTACAAGTTTCATTTGTTTATGGTGTACATTTTACTTTGTAATTCGAATTAAATAATATTGCGCTGGGAAAATTTTAATAAAGAAACTACAATTATAGATATGAGTCATTCTTGAAAGGAAGATAGTGCACATGAAATATGACAGTTTTTAAGTTTATGTTGAAAATCCGACATTTTCACCTGCGCATGTACCAAAAAAGCGCGGTGCTATTTAAAATTATATAATATACACTTGCAATAATACGTTAATATTACAATTTTGAAAGAAGTTAGGTATTTTTATTATTCAATTTAATTTGTTTTAAAAAATAATAAAAATTGTTTGTTAATATTTATCTGTATTTTACAATATTGTGTGTGTGTGTGTGTGTGTGTATATATATATATATATATATATATATATAGGGTGGGCCATTTTAATCTACAGTGGATAATATCTCAGGTGCTTGTGCAGATACGAAAAAATGTTTCAGACAAAAGTTGGATGGGATAATGAGGGACATCTACGGATACCAATGACTTTGACCTTGAACTCGGGTTTGAAGGTTATTTCAAGGTCAGAGTCATTTTTTCAAATGGAACCACTTATTTTTGACTCCGGATTTGAAAAGAGCGGGAAATTTTACGTTTAAAATGATATTTTTATCAAGGTCATTGGTAAGGTCAAATAAAGGTCAAATTTGAGAAAAACGTTAGTTGTTGGGTTATTGGGTTATTGGGCTATTGGGTTGTTGAGTTTTTGGCTTATTAATTTTTTCGGATCCAGATTTCAAAACCAGAGGCGCCGTTTTCAACGTGCATTCCAAGCTTACATCAGTTTTTTAACGTTTTTCTCAAATTTGACCTTTATTTGACCTTACCAATGACCTTGATAAAAATATCATTTTGAACGTAAAATTTCCCGCTCTTTTCAAATCCGGAGTCAAAAATAAGTGGTTCCATTTAAAAAAATGACTCTGACCTTGAAATAACCTTCAAAACCGAGTTCAAGGTCAAAGTCATTGGTACCCGTAGATGTCCCCCATTATCCCCTCCAACTTTTGTCTGAAACATTTTTTCGTATCTGCACAAGCATCTGAGATATTATTCACTATAGATTAAAATGGCCCACCCTGTATATATATATATAATTAAAAATAAGGTTGATATATATATCAGAGTGGTCCAAAAAAAGACATTTGCGAATTTTTCAAATTAGACTGAAAAATATTGCAGGCTACATGGAAATAGAAAACCCCTATTTTTTATTTTAAACAAAAAAAAGTAATTAGTAGGACTATGCATTTATTGCAAAGTTGTTTCTAAAATTACTACTCAACATAGAGAATTCATGTTCCCGCCTGCAGTTTAGCTTGGCAGTGCAGCAGCAATGTAACAGCTACACTTTACAAACTTAACCTGCTCCTTTCTTAATGCTTGAGGCTCGCCTGAGTCTTCAATAACCACCTTACCTAAATCTTGTTGCATTTCTGCAAAGAATTGTCTGCCATTTTGCATTGTTAATGATTCATATTTAAGTTTAATTGTTAATTAATTACTGTTAATTCAATGTTTATCAAATATCATTAATTTATTCTTGAATAACAATTATTAACTAATAATTAACAATTTTCATTCAATAATAAATTATTGATTGCAATATTAATAATTTATTAATTAATAATCAATTTAATTATTATTTATTATTATTATTATTATTAATTTTAATTGACTATTGATTATTATTATTCAATGTTTATTAATTACTATTAATTTAATGTTTAATGATAATTAATAACTTTTAATTATGAATAAATTATTGCATTATCAATAATTGCATAATTATGAATTATGTATTATTTAATATTTATTAATGAATAATAAATAATTAATAACTATTTAAGTATTAATAAATGAGGAAAGATGGTAAATCATAATAATTATTATCATGATAATTTATTTTTGAATGTTTATCAATTATTATTATTAATTTAATTTAATTTTTATTAATTTAATGAATAATATTATTAATAAGTTGATAAAAACAGAGATAACAGCGCAAAAGTAGCTCAAAAATGGGGAAATATGGTAATTTTCTCACGAGAATGAGAGAAAATAGGGGAAAGATTAAATATTTACTTTTACATGTCGAAAAGAACAATCTTTTTATATGAAATCCAAGATTTGTCATTTCTTCCTTACTATAGTTAATACCTTGAATGTAAATTTAAAATTACACTCTTCAGTAGAGCGAACTAAAAATGCTAAAATTAATCTGAAGAAAAAAAAATTTGAAATCGGTTGATATTTTCTGTTCTCCTTTTTTAATTTACAATTAAAAATTTGTTTACGTAAAAAAAAATTTTGCCTTATTTAGAATGTTTTGGAAATGTACAAAAGCATGTTTTTGGATTGATTCGAACCTAAAATTTCTTCAGCTTCAACCAAAGAAACATGTTACTATTTTTTTATTCATGGCGAACATTTTTTTTCGCGGTGTTTATAACGTTCCGAAATCGCAAAAAATGGAATAAAATCCCCAAAATCCTAAATCATGCCAATTCCCCCCCCCCGAAAAAGAAAAATGATAAACTTTTTCTTTGGTTCAGGCTGAATAAATTTCAGGTTCGACATATTCAACTTTTTTTAAAATGCGTACATATGACTAAACCCAAGAAAAAACATGTTTTTGTATTTTCAAAAAATTGTTATTAAGCAAAAAATTTATTTTTAAATTTCGTAATTTTTTGTTATTGTTCACTAGTAAAAGCTGTAAATATAAAAAATTCGAAATAATTTTTGAACCAACAGGAAATATTTTGAATTTGAAATCGTTAAATTTTACTCATTTAAAATTTTTTTTCACTTTTGTCCAATACCAACCCACAAGTTTTTCCCCCTTAGCCCAAAAGATTTGATTTATTTTAGCATTTTCACTCCACCCTACTCTTCAGTGCTCTTAAGCTCAAATTAAAAATTTCTCAAGTTAGAACATATAACATTGCAGTTGATGAATTTGGAATATTCCATTTCTTAATTACGTGTTTACCTTTGTACATACAAATAAAAAGTATTGACCTTCTAATACTTATTTAAAAAGCGAGTTAAAAAGTACTATATATTTTGTAACTGTTCAAATTTTATATTGGATAACAACTTCTGTCGGGGATTCTGGCCGGGATCCGGCTAAAAACGTTACGGTAAACTGGTCGGATTCCGGCTTTCATACCGGCCGGGATCCGGTCGGGTAACCCGGTCACAGACCGGTTAAAAAATTTTGCTTCAAGCGAGAAATTGGTAACTTGGATTGTCTTTTAAGTAATTTTCTTTTGGAAACCACGTGGTGATTTGTGGTTAGGAAGTAGGAAAGGAAAAAATGAATACACAACACTATACTTTGATGAAAAATAATAATTATTCGCAGATTAAGTGGGGTTTTCAAACAGATTACTGAAATAAGGTTGATTTTAATATCGGGGTTTATTTTGTAACTTCGAGGAAACGAAACGACATGAGTGCAACGTGCATTTTTGTTCGAGGTAAAAAACTGAAACTTGCAAGTGTCTACGCCGACGCCAGGCGTAGAATGCGTCAGACATGGCGGTAAATTTGAAAGCGTACAGAGTGAACATTTTCTAAAAAATAGAGAAAATTGTAAAAATTGTAACAATTCTGTTATTACACATTGAAGAATCGATAATAGTTTTAATTAATAAGTTAAAACATTGGGAAGAATTAAATGTTGTTTTTTTTTCGAAGAATTTGAAAAAGCTAAATTCTGTTTTATCAAAATTTGATATTTGAAAATCCATCACATTAAACTTTTTTTTTTATTCATCCTGCAGAATTTTATGTTTGGTCCTTATATCCGTCTTCATTTGCTTCTGAAGCGTTAGGCATACACCTCACAAAAGCCCCAGTTTTAGACGTGGTGGTACCACATTATTTTTAGTGTTCTTTTCGCTCCTCATATGAAGTTTTGTTTAGTGTAATATTATTGAGGCTTTTCTCAGTGTAAACCGAAGTAAATCTTTGATAAAAGCAAACTCGGGGTCAATTATTACACGTACTTTACATAAGCAAACAATCCGGAAGAAGTATGTGAGTAAAAAGAGTAGTCACTATGTGTTCAAAACCTCTTAGGAAACCGTCCTTGTGTATCGCTGTAACGTTATGAAGTACGTGAACGGAAGTCAGTGATGTACCCGTATAGAATCTTATAAAGTCGGAGAGATTGTAAATGCAAATGAAACTATATATAGACGCAATGCCAAATACATTGGCCGAGTTCACTGCATTATGATCTCCGTGTACGTATCTGTAATATAACAGCATTAGCCTTGGAACATGAGAGAGGCGAAAGAGCTGATGACAATGACCTTTATGCTGACCGGAAAAGTAAAATCGAATAAAAAATAAGTTCTCAACAAGTATTCATTATAATAGAAAATTAATGAATTTCAATGATTGATTCATAACCTTGTAACTTACATAGGAATTTGAAAAAATATATGGTAGACCGGGGCAGGACCCACCGATTAACATTCAATGTTGTTTTAAAACTTAATTAGACTTGGAATTCCGCCACTGTTTTCTTTTTTTTCGACTCCAAAATTATTGTTTGATTCTCTGGTATCTTTGTTGAAATTCTGCTAGGTGCAGATGACACTAGCAGAATATCTACCGAATAAGTAAGCATATCTGCTTTACCGACAGCTGATAAATATACTCTGTGTATTTCATACGAGTTTTTCATTTAGGTAAGAGTTTAATCGTATTTACGACCAAATTCATAGTAAAGTTACCATCCAAGCTCTTGTCAACCATTTTTTTGGTTGCTCCTGCCCCGATAGTTAAACCTCAGCTAAGTATTTCAATTAAGATTGCAAGGGTTATTATATTCCTGCCAGTGAATCTTCCATTATTTAGTTGTCAAAATTGGTATCTACCTAATTTTTCTTTTACCATGTAAATTTTTAAGATTTGAGTTTATAGCGCCATTACTCGAATGAAATAGATTATTTTAGAGAAAGAAGAATTAAAATGATGAAAGAATAGCAATGTCATTTGCTAAGTCCCTCTTGCCGCGCCGGTTGGTTCCACCCCGGTCTGCTATATTGACTTAGGGGTCGTGCATAAATTACGTAACACTTGGGGGGGGGGAAGGTCTATCTTAGTGTTACATTATGGTTAAAAACTTCAGGGAAAAGTCGGAAAAAGCGTTAAATAGGGTAGGGGGGGGGGTCCAAATTTTCGGAAAATGGCCTTAGGTAATTTATGCACGACCCCTTATTCTGTTGCAGATTTTACCACTTCTTTTTCTTGACGAGTATATATTGTAGCCACTTAGTGCAATTAGACTCTAGGTGGAAAAGTGAAATTTATGTCGGATCTCATAAACGAGCAGCAATGTCAGTACTAAGCGTTTGTACTGTATAATACTGTTGAATATAGGCGCGGTACACCACCAGTACTGATTCCAGATGCTGGCTAGCAAACACCTTAGAAGATTTTATTTAAGATTGAAAGGAAATCTATTTTATCATGAACAATTTTATGCAAAATGAGCAAGAAAAAGATTCACAGTTAAAAAACAGACATCCAAACTACCTCACTTTTCGGCTTATTAGAGACAAAAATAACCAATGAAAAAAGAGGAAGAAAAAGGGAAAAGGTCAACCAAAAACCAACCTCTTACTTTTTCATTTCTCCGTCCTTTTTATACTACTAGGGAAAGTATACTTTTTTGTTCTAAAGTAATATTTTTAAATTTTAATAAATATTGATGACATTTAAAATATGCTTGGCCAAAGTTACCCTACGTTCAAAGACTAATTTCTCGGTTTGTATCTATTATTTTAGAACAAAAAAGTATACTTTCAATACAAAACGCTTTTTTTCTAGTATATTGAGAAATTTAATTATAACTTTTCACTTCATATCAAGTATATTGCGAAACTATCCCAATGAAATGTTTTGATTAGACAAACATTCATGAAGAGTATTTTCAACATTTCCAACTTTATTTCTACTTCTTCGGGCTATTTTATGTATAACCATTGTTAACAATTATAACGTACGTGGTATGCCTGGATCCGTAAATCAAGAAGCTAAAACGAATATTTCTCAAATTTCAATAAATATTGATGACATTAAAAATATGCTTGGTCATAATCACCCTACTTTTGAAGACTAATTTCTCGGTTTGTAACGATTGTTCAACAATTCAAAAGAAAGATTTCAATTTAAGACGCTTTTTTCTAGTATATTGAAAACTTTAATTACAATTTTTCACTATATATCAAGTGGGGCTCACGTGGAAGGGATCTTTAAAGATAATTGAAAAGGAAAAAAAATTTTATAATCAACTGGGATTGAAAATATTAACCGATTTTTTTCAATCTTTTTTTAATTCACTCGTAACAATATAGCGACACAAATGTAGTATGTTAAAATTGAATTAAATATTATAGTACAAATTTTGGATTTTTCTCCTCTGTGTCTAATCTCAAACAATGGGAAGGTCGCGTGGGGCAAAATACCATCCGCTCGACAATCTACCCCCTACCGCAAGGTTACCGGTTTCCAGACAATGCCTGACCCAGGCCGACTGTCCCCTGATAATGTGTTTATTACAGGCAATTTTTTCACACTTTTTTCCGATGTAACCTTTTTTTCCTGAAAATATTCCTACTCTGATTGGCTGTCAAACATTTTTTTTCACTAACAAGCTCCACCCTTTTAGGCGTGCTTATCATATTTCTGTCTCTCTTGCACACTCAACTCAGAATTTCCACGGAAGTCCCCAGCCCCCTTAATGTTATCTGGCTTCTCACATGCCACATCGTCGAATATAAATATTGAGTTAGGTCGTGCCTCACTCGGCGTTACTACTTCACTATGCTCGTTGTATGGAAAGTATTCAACCCCGTCTACCAACTGTAGGACTTTCTCCAAAAAAGTGTATTTTGGTTGATTTAAAGACTTTGAGTATACATACACATTTACAAACCTTAACCCATTTGGATGTGTAAGTGGAGTAAGTAAAGCATTCGCTTTCCCACAATTGGATGGTCCACAAAATATAGCTCTCACACTATTTGGTAGTAAATCCCCATGTCGTTTCTTTTCCTTACTTTTTAGAGGTTGTGTGATATCATCAAAATTTACCATAGGTAGTTACGTTGGTTGTGCTTTGAACTCCATCTCAAATATAACTGAATGAAAAAAACTATGAATAATTTGTTTTATAAAATTACTAGTCAGTTTCAAAAGTCTTCCCACTTGATTATAATCATGTGTGCAAAGAAAAAAAATAAAGTCAGTTATAAGCAAACATTCAAACGAAGTAGACGTGCTGGTGAATTAATTAATAAATAATTTTCCTGTAGAATTGCATATACCAGGTTATCAATATTGTGGACCTGGTACAAAATTAAAAAAACGTCTTGCTCGAGGAGATCCGGGTATCAATCTTCTAGATGAAGCTTGCAGAGAACACGATATTGCTTATTCTCAAAATAGAGAAAATATTGAGGTGAGAAACATAGCCGACAAAAAATTAGCTGAAAAGGCTTGGAATCGTGTTTTGGCTAAAGACGCAGGATTAAGTGAAAAAGCTGCAGCGTGGGCAGTAGCAAACACAATGAAGCTCAAGTCAAAAATGGGTATGGGGTTGAAGAATAAGAAGAAAAAAATAGACATGGGGTTGAAAAATAATAGAAAAGGGGGGGGGGTGTAAAAATAAGAAATTAGCATTAAGAAAAATTGTAACAGCTGCTAAAGAATCAATTATTGTTGGTAAGGATGCACAATCTGTAATTAAATCAGCTCTTCAAGGTGCGCGGGCAGCTGTAAGAAAAGCTGGTGGGAAGCGTAACATAAAGAAACCTCGAATTCTTCCCACACCAAATAAAACGGGCGGTATTTTGCCTTTATTATATTATATTTGACGCCTTATAGACAAGGCTTAGGTCCGCACTTTGAATCTCAGTCCCTAAAAAAATCAAAAAACTGAAAGTAATACTACCACATCGAGCTTTAACTGATATAGATTTACTTAGGTATGCGAAATCTGTGAAAATTCCATATTTTTGTGGGGGTTTTATGCGAAATCAATTACCTTTAAATGGACCTCATAAACGATAATCAGGTATTGTTAATCTTGATAAAATGGTTCCGGGACACTTTGGGTTGCATATAGAAAGGTTGGAAATTAAGTAATTTATTTGGATAGTTTTGGAAATCTTCGCCCACCTTTAGATCTCGTTAATTATCTCGATGTTGGTAGTATAAAATATAATCATGAAAGGTACCAGAATTATGATACATTCATATGTGGTCATTTATGTTTAAAGTTTTTATGTAATCAGATGAAATTGCAAAATTCGTTCTGCTTATATAAAAGAGCATAATAACATTTTTTCAAGTCAGTTAAATAATTACCAGCATCATGGGCGATTCTTTTACATTAACACTATCGGGAAACTCTTCTATACTCGAAGTGCAATATTTTCCACCGATTGAACTTTCATCCAATAAAAATTATGCTCTACGACTTGTGGAATTTTTAACATTCAATTAAATTCCAAATGTGGATGTTGGTTGCAATAAGTTTTATGTTGATGATAAAGAAATTGTTATTCCCAGTGGTAGCTGCGAAATAAATGATATTCGAAGATATTTACAAAACGTTTTATCTCAGTATGGCATTGAAATTCATATTGAACCTAATAATAATACTTTACAGTGTGATATTTTGTGTAATTATAACATAAATTTTAAACCCAACGATTCTATAGGTCGTTTGTTGGGGTTCACACATCGTGTACTTGAAGCTAATAAAGTTCATGAACCTGATTCACCGGTGTCAATAATAAAAGTGAACTTTTTGTGAGTTAAATGTAGTATAACTACAGGTGCGTATATCAATAATCGGAAGGTGTACACAATTCATGAATTTTTACCTAAAGTACCTCCAGGATATAAGATAGTAGAAGTCCCATCACACGTCATTTTCTTACCAGTCGAAGTCAAAACAATAGATCAAATTCAATTACGAATAGTTGATCAAGGCGGAAATTTAGTTAATTTTCGTGGAGAGGTTATAAAAGTTAGACTTCATATTAAATAATTACTCAAGGTGTTGACACTTTAAAACGTACAGTTTCTAAGAAGCCTGGGGCTCAAGGTCAATTCTCGAGGAGGAAAGTCAGGAAGAAGAGGAAGATAAAAAGATTAAAATTCGTGTGTGTGTGTGTTTCTTCAATTTCATCTATAATCGTTTTATCGTTTGCCATGGAAGAGGACATACTAAATGTAACGGTTCGTGTAATTTACAATGAATCTATCGCACATTATGAGGTGCATGCACATAAACCATACGCCTCATCCACTTTTAACAACAGTGATGAAATTCGAATCGCAGTACAGAATTAAGATCATTGTCTACTACCCAATAAAAGTTCACTTCACATAAACGAGAAATTGGAGAAAAATTATGGAACTCCATGAACTAAAACGTCTTTAATTTGTAATGCTATTTGTTTTCTTTTTGAATAAGTAAGATATGAAATTAATGCAATAGAAATTGATAGAAATAAAAATGTTGGTCTGACTAGTTTGATGAAAAATTATGTATCTTTAAATCCGGGGCAATTAAGTTATTTAGAAAATACTGGTTGGCTTGAAGATAACACTGATAAAAAATCATTAACAAATGCTGCTGGTTATTTCGATATATCTGTACCCCTTAGTACGATATTTGGTTTTGCAGAAGATTATCACAAAATTATTATTAATGCTAAACATGAACTTATTTTAACAAGATCTAGAAGCGATGCAAATGCTATTTTACAAATAGCTTCCAATGAACAGTATAAAAAACAAATCAACTTCTAAAAAAAAAAAATTTTGTTTAAGAAGTGAAAAAACCTTTCTTCGATCGATTTCAATGTTAATTTAATAGGAAACATGAGTTCTATTCTTTCGGTCTTACGATGAATTGAAAATAAAAAACGACTAGGATTTTTCCATGTCAAACAAATTTAATCATAATTATAATTACATTTGGGATTTTAAAGAAAAAATTAAAAATATACATGTACCTAGTACCCACTAATTATTATCTTTAGATGTAACTTCTATGTTTGATAACATTCCGTTAGATTTACTTTCTGATTGCATAGAAGAAAAAGTACAAGTTTACAAAAATTTAACAAAAATATCTAACTCTAAAATTTTAATAGCTGTCAGAACAGTTTTTAATAATACTGTTTTTACTTTCAACCAAAAATTTTATAAACTGATATCAGGATGTCCGATGGGATCTCTCTTATCTCCGATTGCTTCCAATCTTGTTTTAGATGATATAGAAAATAGAGCGTTAGCCAAATTAAGTTTTAAACCGCTTTTCTATAAAAGGTACGTGGATGATGTGTTTACAATAGTTCCTGATGATAAAATTCATGAATTAATTAACAAATTTAATAGTATTGAAAAATCTGTACAATTCAATTTTGAATTGGAAAATAATAACTCCATAAATTATTTAGATATGCCAATTATAAAAACAGAAAATGGAGCTTGAATTACTAATTGGTACAAAAAATCTTCATGGCCAGGGCAATATTTAAATTATAATTCACATCATTAATTCAACCAAAAAGTTGGATTAATTAAGGGATTAATAGATAGATGTATAAAACTAAGTGATTTCAAGTTCGGGAAAGAAAATTTAAACCGATTGAAAATTACATTACAGCAAAATAATGATCCATTACCTTTAATAGAAAGTATTATTAAAGAAAGAATTAATGAAATTTACAATAGTTCCAGCTAACATAATAAGTGGTTAGATTATTACCAAAAAATTGATCTAAGAGTCTCGTTACCATATGTACAAGGTTTATCCGAGAGATTAAAAAGTGCCTTAAAAAAATTGGACATTAACGTATATTTTGGAAATAATCATAAATTGGAAAATTGTTTTATAAACAAGAAAGATTCAGAAAAAATTAAAAATTTATGAAACGTAGTTTATTTAATAAAATGTAAAGGTTGTAATAAAATTTACAATGGTGAAATTGGAAGAAGGTTAAAAAACTGAACATAAAAGAGATTGTAGAATTGGTAATTTAAACTCAGGTTTGTCACAGCACTCTTAGAATTTTGACCACCTTTTTGATTTTAATTTCGAGAATATACAGATTTTAGCTAACGAAAACAATACTTATAAAAGAAGAATTTTAGAATCAATTTTCATAAACGAGTTCAAGAATTATTCCATAAATTTAAAACCAGAAATACTTTATATAAATAAATGTTATCACAACATAATAAATTAAATTTTCAAATTCCCAATGCCTTGGCGCGCTATTTTCATTGTAATCGAATACGCCCTCTATATGAGAAATGTTATACTATACTTATAACATAACCTTCGTATTGTTTCCTGTCACTATCACTTCGTCCGTCATTTGACTATTGCGGTTCGCTCTTAAATTTTTAAAAATGTAACCTTTTAATTATTGGGAGCCTCTTATCCCCCCCGAATATATGTTCGGAATACCATTTCAATTCTTCTCTTCGGACCACAATTTTGATTCCAAAATTGTTTTTGTGGAGGTAAATTTGTATTGCATCATTTGAAATTTGATTCTATGACATTGTGAATTCCTTTTATTTGTAGTTAAAAGAATTTGTATAACTTCTTTATAGGTTTGATTTACCTGAAGATGACCGACAGTATAGGTCGAAACGTCGTAATTATAATTATGATTGAAATTGTTTGACATGGAAAATCCTAGTCGTTTTTTTTTTCAATTTATCGTAAGACGGAAAGTATATAACTCATGTTCCTAATTAATCAACATTTAAATCGATCGAAGAAAAGTTTTTTCAATTCTTAAAATAAATAGTTTTTTTGAGAAGTTAATTGATTTTTTATCACTCGTGTAATCTTATCAATTATAACAATACATGTATAACTTAAACAAAAGAAAACAATGAAATTTTTTTGTTTACAACAGTGAGAACAGATATTCGTTCATTTCAAAAATGGAAATTCACTCTTTTCTACGTTTTGTACTGCCCAATAATACTGCGAGCAGTTTTCTCATAGAAACGCATATTAAATGAGCTGAAATCAGACATCTTATACCTTTTGAACGTGATTCTATAATTGTCCATGGTTTTCTTCAGGTTTTAAGCTGCACATTTTATGTTGAACATTCATCCAGAACATCTTTATCCAATGTGTAGAATCCCTGAAAATGAAACAAGAATTGACATGAGTGTTGGACGTTAAATGGGATTTTGAATTTGATTTTAACCTAATTAAGATTCTTAAATTGCAATCTTTCCCTAAAGACTTTAAATATATGACAAACCGTAAGATGAACAACGATTAGTTAGCCTTATAGTACATAAATTTTATTTTGTATGATAGCAAATTTTTTTAAAGTGCATTAAAAATAATTCTAAATGACGAACAGTTGTTTTAATATTTAATTTCTTATATGTATAATGAAATTGAGAATTTGTTTGGTTAAACAACTTCAAGATTTTGCCCGAAAAAAATCTTCAGATTCGGTCGTTTCGTTCCCGGCACTCCTCGGAGCGTTACCTATGAAATGCATCGATCGCGACCGACGCTAAAGTGGTGGGGATAGCACTCGAACGAGAAATCGGAGAAGCGGCAATGCTCGGAGTTTGGACTGTATGTATTAAGAAAAGTGTATATATATATGGAAAGGCACCAAGGAAACAGCTGGCCACCAAAGCCGCTCGCAAGAGTGCACCAGCAACAGGAGGAGTCAAGAAACCTCACCGTTACAGGCCAGGAACCGTCGCTCTCCGTGAGATCCGTCGTTACCAGAAAAGCACTGAGCTTTCAATCCGCAAGCTTCCTTTCCAACGTCTCGTTCGTGAAATCGCTCAGAATTTCAAGACTGACTTGCGTTTCCAGAGCTCTGCTGTGGTGGCTCTCCAGGAAGCCAGTGAAACTTACTTGGTTGGACTTTTCGAAGATACAAATTTGTGCGCTATTCACGCTAAGAGAGTCACTATCATGCCCAAAGATATCCAATTGGCTCGCCGAATCCGTGGTGAACGTGCTTAATTCTGACCTGCACTAAATATTCATACAGGTCATGCAGGTCAGAGAGTGAGAGAGAGGCGTAAGAAGGGGGGGGGCGAGAGAGATTGATTTGATTCATTTTGTCCTAGAGGTTCCTATATGGACACATACTGTATACATTAATGTACAAAAGTTGCATAACTCTGCATTATTATAAACTTACAGACTACGGATTGAGGTATTAAACCACAATATTCGTCAAACTGCATGATAAAAAATAATTGCATTTATGATGGTATGTTATTTGACATATCCCAAGACCAGGTACACAAAAACTTCAATTGACTTCAATTGTCCAGTGGGTTCAAGAATGAATCCAGTTGAAAAGTGTTCTGTATGGTAAGACTAAAAGAGGACAGTAAAATGTGAAAATCGTATTGTTGAAATTAAGTCCGCTGTACTAGGCACGGGTTTAAGTGCGATTTTCCTTGTGTACTAAAAATAACAAAATATTTTAGGTTGATACTAGTAATAATACTAGTTAATACTAGTACTGATATTGAAAAAAGATGGGCGCAGCCGCTGGGATGTAGAATCAGTAGAATAATTTTTTTTCATCATTTTCTGAATGTAATTTAATGTAATGTAATGTATCGTAAATACTACCTTGAATTGTGTATCTCATTTGAACGTGAAACTACCAATGTACTCTTTTAAATGAGCTGCCATTGTAAATACAATTTGAAAAATGAAATTTCTGTTGGAATCTCTGGAAAATTCTTTCGTATAGTTAAATATCAAACTCGTCTATCTTGGCCTCCAACTCACTAGTTAAATCACTTTTCATCACTTTAGATTTAGCTGGTTTCCACTTTCATTTCTGTAAGATTTACAACTTCCTAGGACGGCTCGAAAAATTAATTTTTTGTTGTACTTGCTTGAAGCATCTCTTTAGATATACCTATTTCCTTCTCTGATCTTCAGCTATACAAAGCTATTGCCGACAGTATTTACAAAATAATTAGAAAACGAATTTTCGATTTTCGCAAGTCCAAATAATTTAAGATTTCCGAAAGAGAACTAAAATTGTATCAAACTGAATGTGAACCTTTTTTCCTGACAGTTGAAAAAATTATTACCCTGATAAGTAAGACAAAAGTTATATACAGAACTTTTGAGTGCTGGAAGACAAACAAATTTGAGATGTTTGATATAAAATTTGCATACAACTAATCGTGAAACTATTTGAACCTAGTTGATCTATTTTTAATTTGGAGCCAAACTATGTGCCTTATCTGGCGTTTAAATCTGACAATCTATTACCCCGGTGAGACGAACAAAAATCATAAACAGAAATTTCGATTTTCGGAATGCAAAAAGATATTAAATTTTCGAAATAGGGGAGCGGCGCCGAATGCGGCGCACATAAAGGAAAATGGACGATCAAAATACAAATATAAAGTAAAAGATTGTAATAAAATATATTTTGTTTAGACCAATATCTTACCAATGCTATATGCGTGGAGATCATTTGATTAAAGTTCATTAAAACATTTAATTAATGTGTTTTCCAAAAAGTGCATCTGCGCCAAGTTGTCCTACCTTGTTTGATAATGTGGCGCGTTTCGATTGCTGGTGTTTTGCCAATCCGAATAGCTCTTGAAGAAAGAGTCGCGTTATCCTCGATAAGAAGGGGAATTGAAACTAGATTTGGTAATCTCATAATTGAAGCGGGTACAATGCCGCATGAATGTAAAGTTAGTGTAAAGAAGGAGGCTTTGCGCCTCTGGCAGTCGCAATGGGAGCTGGCACCTCATGGTAGGGTAACGCTTGCATATTTTAGAGATGATAGAATTAGATTTGCGTTGCGCTGGTTCCCGGACCATTACGTAATGCAATTTGTCTCTGGTCATGGGGATTTTGCTTCATGGTTGTTCTCGCGTGGAATAATCGCCAGGGAGGAACTTTGCGCTTGCGGATCCGAAGAAACTATGCTACACATACTTTTATATTGTTCCCTTTATCAGAACTAACGGGCAGCACTCTGGTCGGTGCTGGAGGTCGATCAAAGAGCATGGCCGACTAATGCTAGCTTTTTGTTTTGTAAAAAGGCCTGCAAATTCTTCGCGAAATTCGCCAGGGATGTCTTTCTTCGTAAAGAACACTTTAAACGTATTCGTATATACGGGTGATCTCAGCGACGGGTTTTCTGTCGGAGCCTGTTGTGGGACTCGGGATGGCGTAGAGCGTCTGATGAGGCCTAGAGATCTTAGGTTGGGTCATAATCATTTCATTACATCACCAATTCATTAGCTTATCAGGAAGGTGAAGCTGTTTCTTGCTCATTTTGTTTAAAAATGGACAGGGAATGGCTAGGAGCAGGACCTTCACGCGGTTGCCGGTGGTAACACTTTCGGGTTCATTCGTGGGCCGTAACCGTATCGTTGGGAGTGGCTAGTTTAGGGTAGAGCGTCCCCCGTGCAAGGGGAGAGCTGCTAGGCTGAATTCGTTCGGTGAAGCTTCCTAATCGCAAAGATTAGCGCAAGACTTACTTGTACTTCTAGAGAGTTCTAAGACTTGGGATTCCTCAAGACTCATGCGCCATCTGCATGTGATCATTAAGTCTTGTGGAGTAAAGCAAAAGCGCACATTATCGTCTGTAGCCAGAATTAACGTCAGATTACGACTTCACTGCCTGATGATAATCTAGATTACTAATTTGTAGACTGAAGGTAATCCAGATTTTTGAATGATCGGCTGACGGCGAACTAGCGCGTTACCATACTGACTGATGGCAAACTAGATCCCTATTTGACCGAATGACGGACATAAACCATTAGCGTCTGTCGGTCAATGACCACTCGCTGATTCACGGTCGTTCAGTTTGGAACTGAACCGCTGTCCAGTAGCCCTGTTGATATATTGCTTCTGAATAATTTCTAGAACAACAGATCAAAAATATGAAAGTATGAAATCCATATTTCCAATTCTTCTCCTTGATAAGTGAAATTCTTAACCTTTCATCACATTTTGCAGCAATTATATTACTTCTAGTTTTTTAAAGCATTAAATGGGCCGTTACAGTAGACGATACAGTCCAAGCTTCGAGCAGTGCCGCGCCGAGCTATGTCGCTTCTCCGATTTCTCACTCTAGCGCTACCCCCACCACTTTAGCGTCGGTCGCGATCAATGCATTTCATAGTTAGCAAAATGAACAAATTATTTATTTTATTATACATATAAGAAATGAAATATCAGGAAAACTGTTCGTTATTCAAAATTATTTTTAGTCCACTTAAAACAAATTCGCTATGATATAAAATCAAATTTATGTACTATGGGGCTAACTTATCATTGTTTATCTTGCGTTTCGTCAAATATTTAAAGGGCAAGAGTGAAAGAGTGAATTCCCATTGTTTAAATGAACGAACATCTATTTTCACTGACGTCAAAAAAAAGATTTTTATTGTTTTTTTGTTTGTTCATGTTTTACATTTATTGTTATAATTATTAAGATTACACGAGTGACATCCAATTGAGGTTATGATTAACAATTTGATATTTGAGTTTCTCTTTGTTTAAAAAAAACAAGCAATACGACACAGTAATTAATTATTAATGTACTGCACGAGAGTTCACAGGTTACGTTGAGAGTGAGGTGAAATATTTGTCATTTTGACGCTTTGTTTACATTTATTCTAAGTATCGAACATAACACAGCTAATGATCGATTTTTATGTTTTACATACCTTTAAGCTCGGGTTTATAACGAACTATGTAAATATGAATTACTTTTGTACACATATAATGCACACTAGGTACATAAAACGATGTTCGAGATAGATTTTTAACCTAAACGACGCGCGGCATTGTTCGAAGTTTGTCAGTCGAATTCTTCTCCACGCATTCGAGCGTGACAGCGTTTATAGTGGGGGTTTATGGCTTCATGGAATTATACTCCCCTACAGCCCCGGAAACGGCATTGCTCGGAGTTTCGACTTTATATTGAACAGTCATGTAGAAACCAGCTTTCCTTAAATCGTAACAGATTTCATAAATGGTGACATTAGTTTTAAAGAAATCTGTAACCAAATTTTTCTTGTTGAAACTCATTCTTATCAAATGCAAATATCTCAGAAGGCTGAGCTTGACGCCTTCTATCTAAGAGATAATTGCTATAGTAAATATTATACATATAAGCTAATGAAGCACTAGAATATTCATTAGTTACATTGTTAACCAAGTTCTTCACTGAATCATTACTTAGGTTTTTCTCTTATTAGAAAAGATGAGGATTGTCTCTACTGCGGTTTTATCCTTGACCGTTATTCTCGATTCCATTGGTGAATATAAAAATATATCATATCTATAATTTTAGATAAACTTTTTTAAGCTTTACGCAAATCAGAATTTTGGCGATGTCATATTTATGGAGATATTTTACGTGCGCGTCTCAATTTCAACGTCCACAGATAGGAAACTTCCAACTCTGCACACGCACAGATGGAACACTCAACTGTGCACGTGAACATATGGTAGCCTCCTAACTACGCACGTGTACGTATATCCAATAGAGTTCATACATTATACTCATAGTTCATTAGAAATTATAATGAGCAATTTTAGTTTATAACGCATAAGTCTCTCAAACTCCTTAAAAGATAAATCCTTATTGGGTTTGGAAAAGTTTTCAAAACGCAAAAATCTAGCAACTTCCGCTCTTACGACATAATCGCATACGATAATTACACATGATTTTATACTGATTAATTTTACTTTTGTAAAATTGAAAGTAGCTTATATCCACTTGAAAATCATTCAATGCTGGTAATATTGTTATCAATATAGATCATTCCAGAATAGATTATCTGATCGGTGTTGCGGTCTTTTAGGTAGAATTTGATAAGGTAATATTGTCTCCGGATATTAGAGTGATTATATTTCCTTATACCTGTGAGCAGATACCTTATTCTTCTACAAACATGGTTTTTGAATATTGATAAGAAATTTATAATGAGCAATGTTACTTTATAATGCATTAGTCTCTCAAAGTCCTTGAAAGATAAATCCTTAGTGGACTTGGAAAATTTTTCAAAACGCAACAAATCTTGCAAGTTTTGTTTTTACGACATAATCACTTTTACTAAAAATAATGACACATGATTTTACACCGATTAATTTTACTCCTGGAAAATTCAATGTAATTTATATCTATTTGAAAGTGAGTAAATGCTGCTAATATTTTTCGCAATATGGATCATTCCAGAATAGATTATCTCTGCATATTCTTGTGATTATATTTCCTTATATATTTTTATTCGCATTTGAGAATATCATTTTTAATTACAAGCAAAATATTTATGTTTGAATATTGGTTTCAGCATTAAAAGACGACTCTAGACATTGATTCGAAATATCAAATTTTGGGATTTTTAACTGTAAATTTTTTAGTCAGTGTTATTTTTTTTAAACAAGTCATGTATGTCAAACCAACTATTGACGCCACTAACGGAAAGAAACAATAGTCGTAAAGTTAGTTTATAAATTCAAGTCAATCCTTTTTTATTTAAAAAATTGAGGATATAGCAATTTAATTCTGTAAGAAAACTTCAGTCTTATTGTTTTTTCCAGGAGCATTTAACGGGCCATGCCACGCACGAAAATGTAATTTGTTTGGGCCCAATATACTTCAAGAAAAATGTTATCCTCTGTTTCTTGTTGCAGAATTTAGTTCGCATTTCGACTGTTTGCCTAATGGCGACCCTATTCCTCGTCGCGGACCTTCTTCTTCTTCATTTGCTGACAAAAATTCTCCTGCCCGACCTCTTTCTTCTGCCATACCTAGTTCTTCTCTTGGGTCTTCTCCAGCTTCCAAACCACCTCTCCGTGCCAGTGCCAGGTCTCCTCCTGCAAGGCCAACTTCTGCTAGCCTACTTGGATTTGAACTCAGAGAACTTGCCTTCATTCGACTTACTGCCCACAACAATCCGAGCCGCGTATTCGAACTTCGAAGATACATTTTTCCTCCAGATGAACGAATTCAATTGAGAACCACAAGTAATGCCCTTAAGCCTATACCAACCGAAGAGCAAATTGTATTGTCAACGTCCAATGGTGACGTCTGGGCAATACTGAATAAATTATCAAACAGACAAACAATTTTTTGTGGAATATATAAACCGGATCCATGTATTTCTTTGGGGTCAAAACGAGTGAAAATAAACATCTACAGCCGCAAGGTTGAAGAATTCACCGCAGAAGAACTCGCGGAATGTCCAGTAGGCAAGAGAAATTCGATAAAAAAGAATTTCGTAGTGAAACGTGTTTAAAGACGATTCTTTGAACCGTTAATGAAAAAAATAAATGAAAAATCTGGCGCGTTTTTCAAGTTTCGTGCGTTCCATTCGGTCTTTAGGGACCGGGAAAACCCGAAAAAGACGAAAAATTTTTGGAGACCACGGAAAACTGGGAAATGACAGTGAATTCTTATTTCACTGGTAATTTTATATATTTTTCGAAGAGAAATCTATCCAATCACTTAAAATATCACAAATTTTATATTATGTGATATAACGCAATTTAGAATGAGTTCGGTTTCAATTTTTCTTATCGCTAAGTTCACTTGTTAATTTCTTCAATATTGAAATCCTGCAGCTTAGAATGCGTAATAATTCAAAAGAATCATGTATTACAAATTTTTCATGTTAAGTCATCATTTGAAGGCTGCAGCAGGAGCAGAATATTTTGTACTAAAAATTAAGCCATCATTCATTAAAATTCAACCAATTTTCAAGAATCATTTTGTTAAACAATATATTTTTTGTGTGTTTTCAACGTTTTTATTCCAAATAATGTTCTTTATTTGAAATGACATCATCAATAATATTTCAAATAAACATTTTTTTAAGCTGATCAACTGTGAATATAAAATGATTGATTATTTTTAAAATTAAGCTTTAGTTCGAGTAATGAATATTCAAGAATAATTTATTTTACGAGACGGTTTTGAATCTGCTCAATAATAAAAAGCCATTCAATGCGAAATGTTTTAATCATAAAAAGAGAACGATTTTCTTTGTCCATTTATAGAAATTTTAACTCGTAAGAGAAAGTTCTGAATTTGGTTGTATAAGTAAGAATTGAACGTTTATCAATTTGAAATGATTTAAATTTAAAGTAAGTTGAATCTTCATTTAAAAAGGCCACAGTTAAAAAAAATTATTAATGTTTGTAATTTGAAATTGCCTCACATTATATAATTATGAAATTTTCCATTGATCTGTTCTTTAATTTAGAACATTGTGAATGATAGCGCAGCGTACATTCATGTTGTTTCACCCAGAACTCTTTGAGCTGTTGAATTGATAAAATCAATTAATATAAGTCAATTATTGAGCGTTAAAAAGTTTTGCAAACCAGGAAAAAAAGGGAATTTTTTTCCTCGATTTAAGCGGCCACCCAGCAACTGTTAAAGCTTGTTCGAATTTAACGAATACACTCTGATCACTTGTCTCGCGCTTCGTGCTGGATTAAAGTGTGTTCAAAATGCTACAATTCCAATGTTATGTTGAATTCTACCATATCAAATGTTTGTGTTATTGATTTGTATACCTCGGACCGGGACTGCTTATTCATATGTTGCAAAATAAAGAAAAAAGTTCATTCTTTGTCATTATTTTATTTTACTCATCCTAAGGAATGGATACGCACAATATTTTTCGATAATTGAAGCATTCGCCTTTTACCTTTCTTAGATATGCATCTTATCAAATAAATAAAAAAAAGTTATATGAAAGATGCAAAATTAATTCTTTGAAACCAAAAAAGTTAGAACATTTATTTAAATGAAAACATATTCTTCAAGTTTCTTAAATATCAAACCTAAAATATGAAAAAATAATAAATAGTGTTTTTTAAATTGAAATATCTTGTGAATAATATTGCGGAAAACTCCCAAATGTTGACGATTGGCTCCGTAGTCAATTAAATGAATAAGGAAGAGGAAAAGAGTGAAAAGCGAACAGAGAGAAACATTTTCTATCAGAAACTCCACGTACGGGAGATATCGATAAGTAAGCGAGGAACTTTCGCTTGATGGATAGACATCGTCTACAAGAGGATCGGGTGCTATTTCACCCTTTCCTGCCAGTAGGATGCAGCCTCAGGAAATATACATGGAATTCCTGGACAATGAACTTTCAATCGAGGTACTTGATATCGATTACACTTACAATAGGAACATGCACCTTTCTTTCTCACAGTGGGAGTAGAAACTTCTAGAAATACACGTGCGGAGACGGGTCGTAAAGATCTTCGATCACCCAGATATAAAATGAGGTACCTTCTTCCTCTAGTGTAGTTGCACAGTTGCTGAATTCCCGACCTTTAGGTGGAGGCCCGTGAACCCTCCAGTACCCGCCCAGTTCATTGCAGGTGCACTAGTCAAAGTCAGTTTCTGCTTGGGGTTCTTGGGGTTCATCAAAAATTCGTCGTGATTTACGGACTTTCTATGCTGAAGGCCCGTCAAGTCTCATATCTCTAGTTCTCATCAGTCAACCAGTCAAATTTATACGACCTCCTGATCTACGACGGGTAACTACAACCAGCTTTGCATGTACCTAAATCTTTGATCTTCTTTTATATGACACCCACTCTTTTACTCATCTCTTTCCCTCTCCTATTTCATAGTTGAGACGTATCCCAAAAATTTGCGAGATTTTCGCGTTATTATTTACAAGATTTTTAATTTTTAATTATTCAGGTATAAAAAAGTTATCTATAGTTTTTATATGGAAAAGGCAATGATATGTTTCGATTGTTTTATACATCCTTCTGTATGAAACAAATTTAAAATATCAGTGTTTTGTCCACTGTATATGAGGCAGAATACGTCAAGGGTTTCTCCCTAAAATTGTTGTTCTTTTTTTTTTTTGGTCGGGATGAAACTTGACCGAATTATAATATTAGTGCACCTGTAATGATTCACTAAACCTCAGGTACATTTATCAACCGGTTCTCAACCGTTATCAACAGGGCGCTGAAGTTTTCACTTTTTCAGGTGCTTTTTCACCTACACGTTAGTGTAACTTCTTTTAGGATTATCCGATTGGACATTTATTATAGTTTTTGGAAACTCTCTGTATGTATGTACTTTAGGACTATTCTCACAATTTGTTTTCTATCGTGAATTTTCATTTTTTTTTCTTTTGAAAATAAACATTAAAATTGATTTTTTGAAAAAACTCTGCTTTGACATTATTTTTTTCCTTTCTAAAAAATAGTTTTTTTTTACACTTTTTGAAGTCGTGCAGAAGAAAAAATAGGCTGGAAATAATTCCGTAGTTAAATTGAGATTTTTATAATTTAGGGTACTACGTTATGAATATATAACATATATACACACAAAAATCATCTCAAGCTAGTTAATTGTATGCTTGGAGGCAAGTTAGACCTAACAGTATTCGTTCCCGGCGATGCGTAAGTTGAATGTGGTTCCCTGAGCGTAGAAATGTCAATTTGACCATGAAATTATTTCCAGCCCACTTTTTTTTCAGCATGACTTCAAAGAGTGTGAAAAGGCTATTTAAAAAGAAATTTCGGTATAGATTTAAAGACAAAATCCATTTTAATTTTTATATTCAAAAAAAGATTCATAATGGCAAAAAATTTCTCTGGTAGTTCTAAAGAAAATGAAAAGAGATTTTCAAAACACTGTGATGAAAGTCCAATTGTATAATCCTAAAAGAATTTACACTAACGTGAAGGTGAAGAAGTACCTGAAAAACTGAAAACTTCAGGTCCCATGTACATTGACAACCGATTGATAAATGGTACTATGGTTTGCTGAAATTATACAGGTCCACTAGGGCTATAACTGAGCCGAATTTCAACCTGATAAAGAGACACTAATTGTAGGTGGGACCACTCAACGAATTCTCCCCCATATAATCTACAGTGAAGTCTCACCTATTTTCCGTCTCCCCTATTTCAACTCCACCGTTCACGGTTATTTCCACTTGCGCAGTTCCGGCACCTCTCACCACGATCCTAAACGTAAAAGTAAGTCAGAAATGCACGAATAGTAATATCTCTCATGTGTATAATGTATTTTCTCATGCCTGTCATGTTCCATTCTTTTGTCGATTAACGACCTTCTAGTGTCACGAAATAAAATGAAATATGCAAAATTTCAGGTTAGTTTATCAGATTGGGTACTCTAATCTCAAATTTCGGACAGTTGCTTTTATTTCTTGAAACTGAAAGGTCGTCAATCGTCAAAAGAATGGGACATGACTGAGAATAGTATATTGTAATGCTGGTGCGCGACGCAGGTAAATCTCGGCGAGTGTGAAGTATGTCCTAGAATCTTTTCGCCTATAGTAGTCATGAGGTCGTTTATTTTCAAAATTTTCTCTTCGATTTTCGCTATCGTAATTATTTCGATATCCACGTGAATTGCCTTGATTTTGATATCCCTCATTTCCCCTAAAATTGTATCCGCTATCGCGACGATTATTTTAATTTTTCTCATAATTATTTTCATCATAGATCGAACTATCACGTGGTGAATATTGTTCTTTATAATTAACTGGTCTGGCTTGGTCTAACGATACCAAAAACTCTATAAATTCTTCGCATGTTTTTATATTCCGACTTATGAATGCGACTCTGATCACTTCCGTGAAATATCTCGATAGACATGTTATTATTTCGCATTCAGAGGGTGGTGGAATCAAGTCTCTCGCATTATTTATCATTCTCATCGCATTTTCGGTTCTCGTGAGTGTTTTCTGATTATAATAACCATATTGCAGGTCTTTTCGATTTTAAATCTAATATATCATCGTTTCAAAATCTTTTTATATACTTCGCTTCAAATGATATGATATCATCACTCACGTGTTCACGTACCATATTCCACCACTCTCTCGTCATACCTGTCAAACATGATTTTATCACATGATGAAAATCGTATGCCCTAACATCCTTGGCTTTTGAGTATTGTTCAAAATCATTCAGAAACATTATAGGATGCTCGCGGGCTGTGCCGGAGAATTTCGGAATAGGATAATTTTTTCGCCACGGAGCTTTTACAATAGTCGATACTATATTTCTATCTACACGCTTCTCCAATGTAAACTGTTTTCATTCAAGTCCTGTAGACGCTTTCTGCTTTGCATACTGGCTACCACGAAATCTGCTTGATCTGCATGCATTATTTCCGCAGCTTTTTTTAATACATCGACTTTGTTCTCAACATCAATCATATTTTCTTCTATATATATATATATATATCTTGCGCTTCGCACCTTTCTCTTTGGTTGTCTGCACGGTTTTTTGTTTATTTATTTATTTCTTCTGTAACCGTTATCGAAAAAGAATCTACCCTATAGTCTATTCCCGTAAGGGCCTTCTGACTTTTCGCATGGAAACAAGGATTTCATTATGGCTAGTAAATGTCTTATAAACGTCCTTTCGTAATGTTTGTTGTTTTATCTCAAATATTGTCTGCCTCTTCATCATTGGAACTTAGTTTTCTATTTTCTACGCTGATTCCCATATATAACCCATTTATATTTTTGGAGTTCAGGACATTTGAATCTAAGAAAGGATCAGCCGTATTATCACTAGGGTTGGCGTGCGATCCACCAGGATTTTCGGTTTGATCTTGATTCGAACCATGCTCACTATGAATTTGTGAATTTTTGAAAACAGATTCAGCTGTTGATTCATCTAGAGATATTTTTTCGCTATTTCCCAAAGTGGATTTTGATAGTTTAATGTTCTTTGTTTCGCTTCTTTGAGGATTTTCCTCACCATTTTCCTTGTCTGACATTTTTACAAGAAAATCCTAATTACCGGATTGCTAAAAAGAATTTTATATATTTATCCATAAAGAAAAGTGTTAATTTATTTCAAAAACTTCGCGTGTAATTAAATAATTCCTTTTAGATGGATAGCTTTATTATCGTTTAGATGGAGGTATCAATTTGACAATTTACTTTTGTCTCACTAGTATTATACATTTTAATATCGATTCAGCCGATTTATTATTCCATTGAAGAAATTATGTTATTGCCGGAAACTCTAAGCATGCGATTAATGCGAACTTCTCAAATATCCCTTTTTTTTTAACTTTTGTGTCCCACCAGGGGTACCAGTTGTAACATTCTTTACTAATAACTCATTAAAAGTTTTAAGAAGTCTTTATTTTAAATTTACTTGAGTTTATTGATTCTGAATTCAACTGTATCGCTAAATCTTAGTTATAGAAATATATCTGTAACCCTTTCGGTTATGAATGAATGAGAGATCGTTCAGTAGCATAAAAGATTAATGTCCTACCAAAAGACGAATTTGCCACCAGTTGAATTAAACAAGAAAAATAAATTAAGAAAAAAAGTTAAATCCTCAAATAAATAGATGAATTTTTAGAAAAGAAAGATAAATTTTAAGCCTAATAGTTTAATTTTAAACCTAAAAAGATATTTTTTGCATCAAAAATAGAATCGTCAAATTTATCAATTCAAAAAAATTAATTGTCAACAACAAAAAAACGAATAATCAACCAGTTGGCTTTAACGAAAAAGACCAATTTTCTACAAATAGTTAAGTTTTGAAGCTAAAAAAACAAATTTCTAAAGAATATTTGACTATTAGACCCAAAAAATTTTTGTTCACCGAAAAGAGTTCATTTTTAAACAAAAAAGATGAATTTTCAACTAAAAAGATGACTTTTCTATCACAAAATTAAATTTTCAATCCCAGTGGTCGAATTTTCAAACAAAAAAGATAAAAATTAAACCAAAAACAGTTGAATTTTTCAGCTAAAAAGACGACTTTTTAAGGAGACAGTTGAATTTTCAACAAAAAAAAATCATTTTCAAACAAAAAAGATGACATTTCCACGATAAAAGATGAATTTTCTATCAAAAGACGAATTTGCAACCAGTTGAATTAAACGAAAAAAAAATTAAATAATAAAAATAGTTGAATCCTTGAAACCCAATAGTTCAAGTTTAAACTAAACAATATATTTTTTAAACTAAAAATAGAATCGTCAAATTTTCAGTTGAAAAAATTAATTTTTAACAAAAAAGAAAAACGAATTTCCGAACTGTTAGCTTTTACCAAGAAGATGAACTTTCAACAACAAGATTAATTTTCTTTTCAAAAAAAGGAATTTTCAACTTATGAAGAATAAATTTCCAACCACAAATGGAAAATTGAAATTTTCAAATAAATAAAAATATATGCATTTTAAACCAAAAGACACGAATTTTCAACAAGAGTTGCATTCTAAACCAAGAATGATTTTTCAGTCTGTGAAGAAAAGTCATTCAAAATGTTGAATTTTCATGCCAAAAAGACGAATTTTTGACACATAGTTGAATTAACCAACCAAAAATAGGATTTTCCAACAAAAAGTTCTTTTTCGACTAAATAATTGAATTTTTTAAACCAAATAGTTGAATTTTCAACCCTAAAAGACGAATTTTCAACAACAACAAATGATTTTTCAACAGAATTGTTGAATTTTTAACAAAGTAATAACATTTTCAACAACAAGATGAATTCTAATCAGAATTTTTTTTAAATAATAAAATGCAGCGTTTCTAACATATGAATCTCACAAATAAACTTTTTGAATCAATCCCTGCAAAAAACATCAAATTGAAAAGTATTGCTTAGCATTCATGACATGTTCACTGGAAATCTGCTTTGCGACAACCTCGGATTGGGACCGCAGCACAATACTTCTTAATACGAGAGTGCACATATAACTTCTAAATCTTGAATACGTCTGAATACGAAGAATAGATTTCGCGTTCAATGCGTATTAATGCGAGAGTTCTAATATGTTTTAATGCTATAGAATGCGATTGAATGCGAAGCAGAATTTGTCTTAACGCTATTGAATGCGATTGAATTCAAAGCAGAAAATAAGCGATTGCTAAGTATTGAATCGCATTCACGAGATGTTCTCTGGAAATCTGCTTTTCGACAAGCTTGAATTCAATATGCAATACTTTTGAATACGTTTCAATGTGACACTTTTTGTAGGGATATTAACCTGCTTACGCCGTCGCGCACCCTGGACTCAAAGTACAAGTATTGCCAGCTTCTGCAGTAATACTGTGTGATCAATAACAATGAACCAAATTTTTGGGTCCATGGACTAGGAATTAATTGTTACCAGGTCGCTTTTTATGTATAGCAAATAATGAAATAAGCGTTTTCCATACCCATGCAAAAATAAGACATTGCATTTATTACTGGCCAAAAATTTCGAAAGAAAGCAGAACCATAAATAATCAACTTCCTGATTTTTTGCGGACATAAGTCGTCAATGTGATATCTTCTTAAAATCCGTGAAATCTTTGTAAAATATTTTGGAAACTTTCAAAATCTTCGTAAAATTTTTGAAATCCAAGAAATTTTTGAAACCTCTGTGAAATCTTTTAAAATCTTCTAAAAATATTTTAAACTTTTTCAAACGGTTTTAATTCTTTACAATCTTGTAAAGTCTCGTGTACTGTACCTCTGCCACATTTACCCCTACCATTACCACCACATCCACCTTGAACACCACCACATACACCTTCAACACCACCACATCCACCACCACATGCGCCACCTTCACCACATCATCCATCACACTAACCCCAACCGTTAGTTATGCACATACGTAGTGAGTATTCGAAGGAAATAAAGACAATGCAGATGCATTCTTATGCGCTAAAATAAGTGAATGCAACTTTGAATTTCCCGCCGATTTAACTGACTTGACGTTGGAGTCATATATCACTAGTAAACAACTTATCCACTAGTGGCACCCTAGCACTGACCCGAACCTCTATCGTCTGTCGGTAAATGTCCGGTCCCTGTTCTACCGACTCAGATATCAGAAGGATAGTTGAGTTCAAATTTCGCGCGCTTTCCGCACAGCAAACCTCACTCTACCTGTACTTCTAAACAGCTCTAAGACTTAGGGATTCCCCAAGACTCATACGCTACCCGCATGAGATCATTAAGTCTTGGACAGTACAGTTGAAACATATATCATCAACTGTGGCAAGAATTAAGGTCAGGTTCCGACTTCACTGGTTGATGATAATCTAGATTACGAATTTGTAGACTAAAGGTGATCCAGATTTCAGATTTATTGACTGGTGGTGAAATAGCGTGCTACTATGCGTGATAAATGACCAGTCGCTGATTTACTGTCGTTTAGTTTGGAACTGAACCGTTGGCCAGTAGCCCTGTTCATATACTACTTCTAAGTAATTTCCAAACCAACAGATCAAAAATATGAAAGTATGAAATCCATCTTTCCACTTCTTTTAACATATTTTGTAAAAATTATATTACTCGTAGTTTTTTGAAGCATTAAGTGAGCCGTTACAGAAAACAATATATCGAATTGCCATGTAAAAACCGTATTTCCTTAAATTGTAAAAGATTTCATAAATGGTGGCATCAATTTAACAATAACCAAATATTTTCCGTTAAAACTAACTCTCATCAAATGTAAATATCTCAGAAGGCTAAGATTGACGCCTTCAATCTAAGAGATAACGACTATAGTTTAGATTATATAAGCTTATGAAGCACTAGAATATTCATTAGTTACATTTTTTACGAAATTCTTCAGGGAAAAATTTATTAGGTTTTTCTCTGATTAGAAAAGATGAGGGTAGTCTGTACTGTGGTTTCATCCTTGAGCGTTATTATTGATTCTATTGGTGAATATAATAACATATTATACCTATAATTTTAGGTGAATGTTTTTAATCTTCAGGCGAATCTGAATTTTTGCAAAGGTATACATTTATTTAATAGAGTCCATACATTATACTTATAGTTCATTATATATAATAATAAGCAATTTTAGTTTATAACGCATAAGTCTCTTCAAAATCCTTAGAAGATAAATCCTTAGTGGTTTTGGGAAAAGTTTCAAAACGCAAAAAATCTAGCAAGTTCCGTTCTTACGACATAATCATTTTCATTTAAAATAATTACACATGATTTACACTGATTAATTTTACTCTAAGCAAATCTTAAATATTTTATATCTATTCGAAAGTAATTAAATGCTGCTAATATTTTTAAGAATATCGATCATTCTAGAATAGATTATCTGATCGTTGTCACGGTCTATCAGGAAGAATTTAATGAGGTAATATTCTCTCCGGATATTCTTGTGATTAAATTTCTTCCTACATGCGAGCAGACATCTTATCCTTTTACGAAAATCGTTTTTGAATATTGATGAGGTGTAAGAAAATCTGCGCATGCAGCATGTTACAAAGTGTTTCAAGAATAATCCTTCAAATGTAAATACATCAAAAACAGAACATTTTTATTAACTTTTCAAAATATAATTTCTAATTACGAGCAAAATGTTTTAGTTCAAATATTGGTTTCAACATTATAAGACGATTCTAGACATTGCTTCGAAATATCAAATTTTGAGATTTTCAACTGTAAATTTTTTAGTGACCATTATTTTCATTCTAAAAGAATCATGCTAGTCCAACAAATTTTAAAGCCACTAACGGGAAAAACAATAGAACTAAAGTTAGCCTAATATTTAGTGCATAATTTGTGCAAATTCCTCCCACCAAAATTAGAATTTTTCGCAACATTGAAAGTACCTAATTTTTCAATCAATCTTTTCGGCTCAATTTGTGCCGATCCGGCCATTACCAACAATCAACACCCCCCCCCCCCTGAAAACAACCCCTGGATCTTTTAACAAAATAATTCGGAAATTTCTCTCTGAAAAATGTCCATTGAATTTTACAATTGAAAATAGTCACACAGGTCATCTTTAGAAAACTCAAGGTTATTTTCTCAGCCCGCTAAAAATGTTCAACGACCCTAGCCTATTCGGCATTGTCTTTATAAAAGTGTCTAAGGTAAAACTAATCGCACTAGTCACCTTTCCAAGAATCTACTATATATTCCCATCTCCACAGTAATATTGAACTACCCCAAGAAACCACCCTGATCAAATTTAACGAACCATCGCTAGAGATGATTTTTGGGTGTTGATGAACATTACTGCCGGGTTTAGGATATAACATGATGTATCATGAAGGTGAATTGTGTGACAAATTTCGATTTAAGTACAGTAAAGTCTCAAACAGGTTCTTTTCAACAAGCGACGTTCATTGGCTGCCCGGCCTTGTATCGCAGCGCTTCCTCTAAGCAAATTTTTTTAACTACGAATGTACCGGAAAAGCGCGGGTCGATTTTAAAGCAATAAATACTATCAATGATAATATACAGCTGGAAACACCCGAAATTCCTAGAACTTCTCTTTCTTTCTCCACGTAGTTTCTCAGCTCAAGGGGCGAGAAACGGTTGCAACTCTTGCATTAAGAACACCAGCAGCGTAGGAACAAAGACAGAGCTACTGACGTGCGGAGATTGTGCGATATTAAGTATTCCAATTGGAAACGCTTCAGACGACCTCGATTTGAGCAGTTGAAAAGGTCGCGGTCCGTTGGACAGCGTTTTTGTTGACGAATGACGAATGACGTGAAAAATGTAAAATTTTCTGGAAATAGTGCAACTTTCCAACTAAAAACCAATATGATAGAATGAAAAAGCCACTAAAATATTTCGCGGCAATGCTACGCTATGTGAAAATGTCAGCCGTCATCAAGGTTATATCATATCATAGGACTGCTACTGCACACGAATTTTTGGTGAAAATTTGTAAAGGTAAATAAATGTTAGTGATGAATGTCTGAATGGTGATATTTCTCAAGTGTAAAATCTTTTTTTCAGTCATGTTCCATCCTTTTCTCTAGTAGCGACCTTTCAGCGCCACGAAGTACAAGCAACTTCCCAAATTTGAGATTACTAATTTGAGTTGCCACTAACCTGAAATTTATATTTTATTGTATTAAGTGAATGTGAAAGGTCGTCAATCGACAAAAGGATGGAACGTGACTCATCCTATAATACTCCATTTAAATCAACGAGGGCGCTCTTCGGGCCTCTTTTTTCATTGGTCAGTCACAGATGCAGAGGAGATTGTACAGGGACCGTGGTGGGAGTTGATGGAACTGCGCAATTTAAAATAACTGTTCACGGGGGGCTTGAAATATGGGGGTCTTGAAATAATGGCGACTTGAAATAATGGAGACTTTACTGTATTTGTGACCGTCCGCGAAGAAATGGACCTAACGCGGAAAACATCGATTTTGAGCTTTGAACACCAATCGATAGTTTTTTATTTGCTCTTTCATAATAGAAAATGTTATTTCTCTTTCTGAAAAATTTCAATCAATATCAATCTGCAAAGTGACACACTCCTATAGAGTTCCTGTGTTGGAACACCTCTTCAATCCCTCGTCCTGTAAAATGAAGCTACCGCACATTAGGACTCCTCTCTCCGCGGACGATCTCATTTAATGACTGCTATCAATGGTGACACTTGAATCTGTTTTGTTAAAAGTTATAGAGTTTTTTTTAATAGTTTAGTTTTCAATTAAAAAACATCGATTTTCAACAAAAAGTGAAATATTTAAATGTTTAGTTCAAAAATGATTGTTTACACAAACAAAAAAGATTTTGCTGAATTTTCAACAGAAAAGATAAATTCGCGAAAAAAAAGTTGTATTTTCAACCAAACAGGATTCATTAGTCAAGAGTGGAACGAATTTCAACGAAAATGTTGAATTTCATGCAAAAAAGGCGAATTTTCAACAAAATATTTAAATTTTCTACTGAATAATAAAATGTGCAATGAAGAAAAATTAATTCTCCACCAAAAACATAATAATAGACTTTTTAAACTAAAAATAGTTGGGTTTTCAACCAAACAGATAATTTTTATCTTATAATTAATAATCTTCACGTTAAATTATCACTTACAAAACTAAATATTTGACACAAAAAAATAGGAATATTTAACTCTGGAAATTATTTTCATTACCTCCAAGAAGTGTTTTTTCAGATTTAGGTTGTTTCAGAATTCGTCAAAACTTAATGAGTTTGCGTTAGAAAAGTAGAAAATTTTTTCGAAATCTCAGTTTTAAAATTTCAATATGCATGTAGACTTGGTGACTTATTGAATGTAGCATATATGTAGGAAATTGAAGATTGCGTGCATTAAGAAAAATGTAATCATCTGATTCGTGTTGCATAATTTAGTTCACAGTTCGAGTGTCTGCCTAATGGCGAACCTATCCCTGGTGTTCCTCGTCGGAAAACTTTTTCTTCTTCATCTTCTGACATACATTCTGCTGCCAGACCTCATTCTTCTGTTGGGTCTCATTCACCTGCCGAGCCACCTCTTCATGCCAGGTCTAGGTCTCCTCCTGCGAGGCCAACTTTTTCTTGCGTACTTGGATTTGAACTGGAAGAACTTGCCTTTATTCGACTTACTACCCACAACAATCCGAGCCGCGTATTCGAACTTCGAAGATACATTTTTCCTACAGATGAACAATTTCAATTGAAAACCACAAATAGCGGCCTGAAGCCCATGCCAACCGAAGAGCAAATAGTATTGTCAACGTCCAATGGAGACGTCTGGGCAATACTAAATAAATTAGCCAACAGACAATCAGTTTTCCGTGGAATATATAAACCTGATCCGTATATTTATTTGGGGTCAAAACGGGCAAAAATAAACATATACAGCAGCAAAGTTAAAGAATTGACTGCAGAAGAAATCGCGGAATGTCCAGTAGGCAACAGAAATCCGGTAAAAAAGAGATTTGCAGTAAGACGTGTTTAAACACAATTCTTTACACTCTTGTTCAAAAAATGAATAAAACGGCGGTGAAATAAAATTACGGTGAATTTTATCAATTTTTCGAAGAGAAATCTATCCAGTCTCTTGAAATATTAAAAATTTTATATCACATGATACAATGCAATTTAGAATGAGTTCGATTTCAATTTTTTGTGTCCTCAAGTTCACTTGTTAATTTTCTCAATTAGGTATTTTCACTTCAACCACCAGCTAACTTCACTTCGTTGGGTGCTGAGGGAAAAACAATGGACCAAGTGCATGGAACAAAACTCTATTTTTGTAATATCTTCGTAATGCTTCATGATTATTATTATTTTATTATTCCAATGAAATAATCGATAAAAATAAAAACTCTTTAAAACACACTTATGTAGAATAAATTTGTTTTTACGAAGATCTTAGCAAAATAGGGAAAAATGGACCGAATCCAATGCATTTGGTCTATTGTTTTCTCTTCAGCACTCTTCAAAGTGATGTTATCTGTGCGTTGAAGTGAAAATACCTAATAGTAAAATCCTGCAGCTTTACAATGCATAATAATTCAAAAAACTCTTGCTTTAAAAATTTCTCATGATAAGCCATCATTTGGAGGTGCAGCACAAGCAGAAAGTTTTGTACAAAAAATTAAGCCATCATTTATTTGAAGTCAACCAATTTTCAAGAAACGTTTTGTTAAACAATATATTTTTTGCGTGTTTTCAAATTTTTTATTCCAAATAATATTTTTTATTTGAAATGACATCATCATCAATATTATTTCAATTCTCAATATCAGAGAATAAGTATCTTTTTCTGAAATCTTATTTTCGACAAGCGTACATTTGCAGTTGGAAGAATTTAAGAATGCAGTTTGGAAAACGTTGAACAACGAAAAATGAAAAGCGTTTTAATGTTAAACTTTTGATTAAAAAAAAGTGGTCTGCCCGGCGGACTACACTGGAATATCTATATGTTTTTGGAGTCGCTGAATCCGAATCCGTGGTCCAAATACCCAAGTTAGCTCGTATTTTTCCGAAAAACGCAAAAATGGACGTAAAATCGACGAAAACAGGGATTTCTCTTGTATATTTTTACAACAAAAAATATCTTTATGCCCGGTGGAGTTAACCAGAATATCTATATGTTTTTGACGTCGCTGAATCCGAATCCGGGGTCCAAATAACCCAGTTGGCTCATATTTTCCCAAAACCACAAAAGTGGACGTAAAAATGACAAAAACAGCAATTTTTGCTGTATTTCTTGGGTAAAAATGGAACTTTTTATGTCTAGTTTTTTAATTGTGAATCTTTTTCATGCTCCTTTTGCATAAAATTATTCATGATAAAATAGATTTCTTTTCGATCTTGATTTAAAAAATTATTGAATTTTGAAAAAAATAATTAAATCTTTAACTAAAAAAAGATGAATTATCAACTAAAAATATAATAGTAGACATTTTAACAAAAAAGAATGAACATTCAACCAAAATTAGTTGGACTTTGAACTCAAGAGATGAATTTTCAACTAAAATAATAAATCTACAACTGGAATAAGTTAAATTTATCAGTTGGAAAATGAATTTTTAACGAACAAAAAAATGAATATTCAATGGTGGATAATATATTTTTTTAACTACGTTCTTTAAAATGGATTTTTCTGATTGAAGTTTCTTGATTTTAGTTGAAAATGTTCTTGTTGAAAATTTAACTATATTATTGAAAATTAATTTTTTGGCAGTGGAAGCTCTGCCGGTAGCGTCAAAAAATTTCCCTGTCGGTACATCTTTTATTACATTTTTATTAAATTTTTACATTATTATTGTTATTGTACATAAAATTATTTCTCTGTCCAGTCCCAGGGGTGCCTTCCCGCCCCAAAATACTTTTTTAAGAGGTAGGGGTTTGACCAAAATAATTTATGTGCCCATAATAAAATGAATCATAATTCTTCAGTCACTAATCGACGATAAAGTGCAATATATACATAAAATATTCCATATATTATAAAGCGTCAAAAGCCAAAATGCGACAGGATTAAATCGCATAACCTTACTCGAAAGTGCCTGACAGTCTCTTCGGTATGCTGGAAATATGTTTTTTACCAGTACCGGCAGTATATCCACTCCGTGATTTTGTTGGAGAAAAATTAATCTTTTGAACTGAAAATCTAACTATTTCATTTTTGGAGTAAATTTGTATCTCTCAGTTGAAAATTGATATATTTTGTTGAAATTCAGTTTTTATGGTAGAAAATTTAACTATTTGGTTAAAAGTCTTGTTTTTTGGTTAAAAGTTTAGCTTTTAACTGAAAATTTAACTATTACAGGTGTAGATTCACCATTTTAGTTGCAAATTCATCTCTTAGGTTGAAGATTTTACTATTTTGTTAAAAATTTGTTATTTTTCGTAAAAAATAATTTTTTCGGAAGAAAATTAATATTCCTGGTGAAAAATTCATGTTTTTGCCTGAAAATTTAACTATTTGTTTCAAAATTAATCCACTTTGCTGCAAATTGAACAATTTTCTTATAAAGTATCCTTTTTGTTTGAAAAGCCAACTGTTTGCTTAGATACGAACTTAATTAATAGAACCCAGTAAGAAAATCCAACTATTTTTAGTTGAGAGTTAATTATTTTTTGTTGAAAAATCGACAATTATATTCTTCGATCGGAATTAATCTTGTTTAGTTAAAAATTATACTATTTGGTTAAACATTCAATTATTTTGTTGAAAATGCATCTATTTTGTCATAAAATATCTTTTTTTAGTCAAAAATTCAACTAATTGGTTGAAAGTTGAACTATTTTCTTAAGAATTATTCTTTGTTTCTTTGAAGATTTATCTCTTTGGTTTAAAATTTAACTATTTTGTTGAAAAAAGGCATTGTTTCTTGATTGAAAATTTATTTTGTAACTGAAAATTTAACTATCTCATTTTTGGTGAAAAATTTATCTGTTTTAGTTGAAAATGCAAATATCTGGTTGAAAATTTATCTTTCATAGATGAAGATTCAGCTAAGTCGTAGAGAATTTATGTGATTTGTTGAAAAATTGTTTGTTTTTTTTTCGTAGAAAATTCACCTTTTTGATTGAAAATGCAACTATGTGTTTGAAAATTTACTTTTTGTTTTTAAAAATTGATTTTTTGACTGAAAATGTAACTATACCTTTTTTGGTGGAAAATTTATCTGTTTTAGTTGAAAATGTAACTATTTGGTTGAATATGTATCTTTTTAGATGAAGATTCAACTAAATCGTTGAAAATTTATGTAATTTGTTAAAAAATGTTGTTTTCCTTTTCCGTAGAAAATTCATCTCTTTGATTGAAAATGTATATATATTTTTTTAATTTACTTTCTGCCGTTGTTGAAAATTTATTTTTTAACTGAAAATTCAACTATCCCATTTTTGGTGGAAAATTGATCTGTTTTAGTGGAAATTCTGGTGGGTATATATTTTTAGTTTTATCTAGAATTCTCGTATTGCTCATTGAAGCAATACGTTCGTTTTATAACACTGCTACGACTCAGCTCACTGATCAATGTCTCTAGCAATCACCCCAGGCGAAGAGCTTCACAAAGTCACTATATAAAGCTCTCTGCGCGGGCCCGTTAGTATCCAAGGTCGTTCGGTTCAGACGCCTCTCACTCCACTGACACTCTTTATCATGGATTTCTCATAAAATATTTGTCGCTACACTTTCTTATCCTGGCCTACCCCTTTAGCTTCCTTTGCGTCCATACATTTTCTCATACAAGCTCTTGCGTTTCTATCGCTTTTTATTATTTTTGTAAATTAGGGTCTCATTCACTCATCCAACCATTCTTTCCACGGTTTTCCTCTGGGTATGCTACCATTTGCTTTACCTAAATATATTTGTTTCAAGTAATTTTTTACATAGAGGCAATCAAGGATAATCCGATATAATCTGAAGTAATCCACCTCCACTGGACCGCATTTTTAGGAGTTGTTTCCCCCTCGACTAGAGTGAGAGTTGAGAGTTGATCGCAAATTTGCTTAGAGCCGTTAAGTTTCGGTTAACTTGCATATTACACATGAGAAACTTGGTGAAAACTAAGGTGAAAATTCGAACTGAGGATAGCGGATGGTGAGTCTTCGTTAGTTTAGTCTCCACGATCAATTTCGCAAACGGGCTGCGAACGAGGGGAAAAGGGTGGTAGTGGGTAGAGAAAGGGGAGGAGGGGGTGGGTAGTTTCGAGCGCAAAGCCTTCGAAGCATTAATGCATCGAAATGTAGTTACAGTTTGTAACTCTATTTCGAGGGATGTGCCCGTGACGTGTCCGCCCCCTCTGCAATATTCTGGCATAGATAACAACAAGAAGCATATGACAAAACCCATGTCGACGTCTACTTAGAGGTGGTGGCCGGATGGTGTGCACAAGGCGCTTGCTGTGAACCTCGTTGAGCCTTCTGCAACATCTGTGACGCAATTACTACAAAATACATTCTCTCTACCCCACCAATCCAATTGATTAATTAATTATGATACATGAAATGTCGCTTTCCGAAAAATTATTACAAAGTTTAATTTAGATATCCTTTATAAAAAAAGTTTTAGTCACAAGATCTAGCATCTGGAGAGTCCACATTAGGGTGGTCCAAAAATGTTTATTATTTTATTTTTATGCATATCGCCCGAATTTACACAAAAAATGATGTTTTTTTTTGTGCTGAAAAAATTATATATTTAGCGGTTCCGCAAGCTCCATGAAGTTTAACTCATATTTCCCATTAGAAAAAGACGTTTTATTTTATATTATCCAGAATCGTCAGTATTAGGTGAATCGACTTGAAACTCAAAATTTCTCTTCGCAATTAGCCATAGAATACGAATCAAAACTCATTTTTTAACACACAATTTTCATAAGTCTGTTTTATAGGGTACCGAAAAAACATCATCAGTGAAAAATTGGGGTTTGCTTTATTTTTGTTTTATTATTGTTCTTAGCAGTTTTATTTTATCCACTTGAACTTGGATTTGAGCCTGGTTTTGTTTCTGACTTTCGGCTCAAATTTAGGTTCCCCGAACGTTAACACAAAACAGTCAGGGCCGTGTGTACACTGAGCGTGAACTTGCGCAATGTGACGCAACGTGAAGCAGTTATCCAGCTAGGCTGTTAGTATCGCTACGCTACTAAAGGCACTTCCTCTTCTTTCGACCCCGCGGCTCTTCTCAACCGAAGCCGCCTCGCGGCGTCAGTTCTCGGAAGGCTCAAATCAAGTTTCTTCTTATCCAAGTTCGAGTGTAATAGAGTTAGAAAGTCGCGGTTTTATTCCGAATTTTTCAACTTATTATCAATTTTTTCAATTAGAGCGAACCAATAATGGATTATATTTAACATAAACAATTGTTTAAACAATTTATTATTATTCATTATAATATTCACTTAGAGTAATTTTAGAAAGTTGCAGTTTTTTCTATAATATTCTACTTTTCATCCACTTTTTAATTAGTGTGAGGTGATAATTAATGCAATTTAGCACGGAAAATTGTCTTAACAAATTATTATTTTTTATAACTAACTTCTCATATCTTAATGTTAGAAGTTGAAAATTTACCTATTTGGCCCTAAATGATACTTTTTGTTAGAGATTCATATTTTTGGTTGAAAATGCAACTACTTTAATAGAAAATTTTACTATTCGGTTAAAAATTAAACTTTTTATTTGAAAAATTTACTATATTGTTAGACATAGGTTTTATTGTTTCATTCAAAATTAATTTTTTTCCCCTAAAAATGCAGCTATTAAATTTTTGGTCAAAAGTTTATCCTTTATAAGTTGAAAATTGAAGTATTTGAAAAAATGCATGTATTTTGTTAGAAATTTGTCAACTAGTTTGTTAAAAATTCGTCTTCTGCATTTGAATTCAACTGAATAAAAATTCTTTTTTTTTTTTGTTTAAAATGGATTTTTCAAACTGAAAATTTAACGATTCCATTTTTGATTGAACTTTTATCTTCTTTAGTTGAAAATTCAACTACACTCGAACTTTGATAAGAAGAAACTTGACTTAAGCCTCCCGAGAACTTACGCCGCGAGGTGGTTTTGGATGAGAGGAGCCGCGAGGCCGAAAGGGGAATATGTGTATTTAGTAGTGTAGCTATACAGCGCTATAACCTAACAGCCTAACTGGATAACTGCGTCACGTTGCGTCACATTGCGCAAGTTCTTGTCAGTGGTCACTCGGCTATGACTCTTTACCTTCGGAGAGCCTGGATTTGAGTTATCTTATTTTATGATAATAGTATATTATGCATCAAGGGGAGAATCGGGACTTTTTCGACAACCGGAGAAGAGTACTGAAAAAATACACGAGTTGTGAAAATTCCCCACCCCGTTGGCAGACAAGATATTTTTTTATAAGAAATATGCATCATTTCAGACGTTTTTTGTAACACAGAAATGATTTCTGCTCATATGGAGGAAGTTTGAAAAGTTTTTTTATTTCGGTATGAATTAGAAAATTTTGGAAAATTATGGAAATATTTATGGTAAATTTATAAATGAGTGAAGTTGAACTTTAGCCTCGCTTCATAGGCATTGAAAAGGGCTGAAATCATGTATGTGTTATGAAAATTAATTTAGTTTGGAATGTTAAGAAATAATTCTGTTCTTAAAATTGTTCCATCACACTATAGACTATAATATGTTAGAATTTTCACACTTTCAAAGTGCATAAAAAAGGAAATTATAGACAAAAACTTATAAATATCACAAAATTTTAATAAGTTAGAAGCTTTGAAAAGATTCAAAAATAATTTTAAACTTGAAAAGATTTCACTTAATTTTAAACAAAATGTAGATTTGTTCAGATTATGAAAAAAATGTAGAAGTTTTTTCAAGATTTCGAAAGGTTAAAAGAAAATAAAAAAATGTTCTTAACATTCCTGGCTTTTTAAATGCAACCGTTTGGTTAAAAATTAATCAATTTCGGTTGAAGATTTAACTATTTGGTGGAAATTTCGTCCGTTTTGGATGAATTTACCTGTTTTTGATTGAAAATTAAAATCAATTTGATTGAAATATCAACTATTACATTTTTCGTTGACAATTAATCTTTTTTCGTTGAAAATTCACTTACTTGGTTCAAAGTTGAACTATTTCGTTGAAAACTAATTTTTTTCGTTGAAGATTCATCATTTTAGTCAAGAAATTATTTCTTTCATTAAAAATGTAACAATTTCGTTAAAAATTCGTATTTTTTTGTAAATCATTGAACTATTTGGTTTAGAAAGAACTTTTTAGCTAAAAAAGTATATTTTCGGGTTAAATAATTAAAATTTTTTATAGAAAATTCGTCTCTTTTTGTATAAATTAAATTTCTTTTGTTAAAAATGCAGCAGGTTGATAATTAATCATTGTTGGTTAGGGAATAAACTATTTTCTTGAAAATCGTCCTTTTTGGATGTGTTTGACTGTTCCTGATTGAAAATTAAAAAAAAATTCGTTGAAATATCAATTATGTATTACATTTTTCACTGAGAATTTACCTTTTTTATTGAAACTTGAACTATTTGGTTAAAAAATTAACTGTTTTGTTGAAATTTTTATTTGATTTATCTGAAATCTTGAAAATTCTTTCTGAATTTTCTTGAGAATCGTAGAAAATTTATATTTATATACTTTTAAAAAAAGTAATAAAATATAGTTAATAAATAAAAATTTATTCGATATATTTATTTTGTGTTAAACATTGTTTTTCTCCTCAAAAAGAGAAACTACACGTGCGCGTAACGCGCGAGTGATGATGGTAATTTATTTCAAAAATACATAACTTGTTAATTTCGACCTGTCCAGATGACAAGGTTTCAAACTCGGAGTGTGCAAATAGAGAGGGTCTATCCGTACTCTATAGGAGAGCGCGCTGGTGCGCCATACAATTTCGATGGAAATTTGCAAGCTTCCAGATTTTCCGAGATGGAACCTTGTAATTTGTACACTATTTTTAAAACTGAATAGCAATTTTATTCTATTGAATGAAACATAATTCATTGAACACAAATTCAGAAACATGTTAGCAAGATTTGTTAAATAACAAAGAAGATATTAACATTGGAAACACAAATTCCAACGTCGTTTTGGATCTTTTATTATTATTTTTTCAACTCAAATACAAGTAATCTTCACCAATTCTCCTATAAAAAATAGGTGTGTCATGAAATTATAGTAAGCTTTGTTGTCGCTTTTCCTCAATGCCGATTGGGTAATTGGAAAAAATCGAAGGAAAGAATGTTGCTAAATGAACTTGCATTATTAAGAATGTCACATTTGTGTGCATAATGAAAATGACAAAAATTTAAGATTTATTAATGTAAAATTTTACTATTAATCAATGCCAATTTAGTGGAATAAAAATGTTATATTTAGCTTAAGCAAAAGTAACTTTATTGTCAAATGTCATTCAAAAGTTGTATTTTTACAACAGGAGAAAAATGACATTTTTTAAATATTTTAATTGCATGATTTAAATTAAAATAATTATTTTTGAAAAACAAAATGTTTAGAATTGGACCTCAATTTTTACTGTTTTGTCCTGTGATATGACAAATTTTACTCTCAAGTCGACACTTTAGATGTTTTTTATATTTCCGCTTAAAATTTGGAAGTACTTGGTTGATTTAGTTTTCTCTACAAAATGTTTTATTAATTTCAAATATACTGATTGAACTGTTCAATTAATTAGTTATTAAGTTACTTAAAAAACCCAAAATTTGTAATCATTCGTTATTTTGACATTTTCGAAGCTTAAAAATGCTAAACTTCGTTAATAATTTATTTACCATTTATTAAGTAAGTTTACGAGTAATTAAATTGTTTCGCATGAAAATGAAACAAATATTTCAAAATCAAAGTTTCGCGCTATCGAGTAATTAAATTTGCAATTTCGGGGTTGCTACAAAATCCGAATTTCCAAATACCCTGACTTTCCTTACATAGTTATTGTAGAAAATAGTCAAGTTTTCAACTCAAAAATATCCATTTTAAAGCGAAAATCAAAGAATTACATTTTATTTTAAAATAATTAATTTCCAAAAAAGAAAAAGGGGATTTAAAAAAAATAGTTAAATTTTATACCAAAATGATGAATCTTCGACAAAAAAAAAATAATTCTTAACGAAAAGTGTAATAGTTGACATTAAAACTAAAAAATATTTTAATTTTTAATCAAAACCGGTTGAATTAAATGAAAAAATAAGAATTTTCAACAAATTACTTGAATCCTCAACCAAAAAAAACTTATTTCCAACCCAAAAAGAGTAATTTGTAACAAAAGAGTTGAGTTTTCAACCAAGAAAAATTTTCAGTCAATAAAGAAAAAAATCTCACCCAAAATGTTGAGTTTTCAAGACAAAAATACGATTTTTTGAAAAAAGTTGAATTTACAACCCAGAAGTATATGCAATTTCAATCAAAGTAATTGAATTTTAACGCCGAAAAGACAAGTTTTCAACCAAATAGATGAATTTTTAACCCAAAAGATGAATTTTCTACTAAAAAACAACATTTTCAACAAATAAGATGAATTTTAAACGAAATAGTTAAATTTTCAATCGAACAGATGAATTTTCTACCAAGATCATTAAATATGTACGGAAATAAGATTAATTTTTAACACAATACATGCATTTTTAACCAATTTTTGAATTTTTAAAGGAATATTCAACCTGATAGTTAAATTTTCAACCAAAGAAATGAAGAGTTGAATTCTCAAATTCAAATAGCTGAATTTTCAAATTCAAATAGTTAAATTTTCAAATGAAGAAGATAAATGTTCAACTAAACATAGAATAGTTACATTTTAAGTTGAAAAAATTAATTTACAACAAGAAAAATTTCAACACAGTAGTGAAATTTTAAACAAAAAAAGGGGTTTCAACTAAAATGATGAACCATGTTGATGCATCAACAGAAAATATCAATTTTTAACCATTTTTACTTCAAACTATGTAGTGGAATTGCGAAATAAGGAAGATTTTCAGTTGCTATTCACGAGTAGCGAAAATCTTGAAATTTTATTCAAATCGTTATATTAGGAGAAAAATTCTGCGATCAACGTAAAATTGATATAATGATTCCAGCAAGAACTTATTCAAATACCCTGTAAATTTAAGATTTTTCCGTTTTTCTTTCTAAACTGCTCCCCTCAGCTGAGGCGCGTTAGTCTTCTTAGCTCGGTCTGATTCCGCATTCAAACCTTTATCACGTTTCTTTGTAAAATTTGCGAGTAATTTTTCCAAGCAAAAAAAATTGTTCAAAAAAATGAGTTTTTAACAAAACAGTTCAACTTTGAACCAAGTAGTTCACTTTTCAACCAAGAAAGATTAATTCTCAACAAAAAATGTAATAGGAAAGGAGTAATGTGAGGTAGAGGATTTGATTTTTTTAGATTGATCTAGAATTCTCGTGTTATTTATTTAAATGATACGTTCGTTCCGCAACACTGCTCGGACCCAGGTTGCTGATCAATCTCTCTAGCGATCACCCCAAGTGAAGAGCCTCACAAAATTGTTACGTGTGGTTCTACACTATGTAAAAACTATTATAATTATATTAAACTATTTAAAACAATGTTTTTTCTATCTTGGAAAATAATAATTTTCAATAGAACTAGCAAAAATTAAGCGTTTGTGGTAAGTTTTGAGTTTCAAAATTATTATTTAAATTAAAATAATGCAATAAAAAAAATAGAAAAATGGTTATTTTTCATTTATTATAAAAATACCGTTTTGACTGTTATTAATAACAAAGTTCCTTGTGCTCATGTCAAATCTAAATTGAAATACTATTGTATGTGTCTGTCTTTACTAAACACAATGTTAGGTAATCGATTTTGAATTTTTCTCAGTTTCACCATGCACATAAGTGTTACATTTTTCTTACTCTTGAACTTTGAAAATAAAATTTTGATATAAAAATAAAATAATTTTATACAGTTATGTGACAAATATGTTTGGAAAACGTGGTAAATGGAATCTTATAGAAAATTCGAGTCAAATGTTTGGTGTAATAAATAACGTTCTCAAATCATATAAGATTTTCTGTAAAATCTATAACAACTTGTTGGAAACTGAACCTAGTTTTTTTTTATAAAAAAAGGGTAATTAGTGCACTTGTAGAAGGCACAATGTTCTAGTCAAAAAAGAATGCTTTATCGTGAAACTTGTTCCATCTTGAAACAGGACATAAGAGTGACAAAAAATATGATGCATCGTCACATAGAAAGGGGACCGTAATTAATCTTTGTTCGCTCATCTAGAGTGATTGATGTATATACCGTCGCGACAAAAGATCGACGATCGCCCAAGATGATAGAAAGAAAATTCTGAAAGCGTGCGACTGAGAAAAAATTTGGGAGACATTGATTTTCGAGCAATCCATTTTCGAAAACCGGTCACAAACTGTATTATCGTTGCGGCATGGGCATGGCATGACAGTTGGGCATTGGTGATGACGGGCGATGCAAAATTGCAGATCGAGCGTGGAAATGGATGATTTAGTTTAGGGGGGTCCATCGAGAGAAGTGGTGGGGGTTGGGGTGTTCGAACCCCTCGAAATATTGATTGACATCCAAGTGACAGATTTCACTGGCCACACACCCCTTTAGCCGTGAACTGCAACGTATACCCTGGTCCGTGCTTTCAGCCCCATACATACCCTTTGTCATGCTGATTTGTTGCCTAGCCTACAGTGGTGCCCAATCATGTGTGCCTTTGAGCTAAAAAGCTCCCAAACAATAAAATTTACTTTTTTGCGGTAACGCGAATCACGTGCTACTCATTGTTCTTTGCCCTCCATTATTATATTTTGCATTTTTTAATTTGGATGCAAATTTTCTAAATAACGTTAAAGGGGTATTTTTAATTTCAGGATAAATGGAGGGATATTCTAATTATAAGGACAATTCAAAAGTAACCATTTTCATTTTACTCCCAGCTTTATTCAATAATTAATGCTTAATAACCAAAATTAACCCCCTTTGTTAGGGTCCGAAAGTTTTTACCTTCCCCCCTCCCTATCATACGTAATTGTTGCCAGTACTTTTTTTTTGTGAATTTATTTCATGGTCATCCAAATTTACGAAAGACGATTTGGGGGATGTGAATTTGGTAAAATCTTGCTGTTTCTTATGAATTAATAGAGTAATTAATCTTTCAAGCAAGTATTTGAATTTTCAACCAAAAAAGATGAATTCTCAACGAACAATGTAATAGTTGATATTTTAAACAAGATGTGATTTTTATTTGAAATAAAAACTAGTTGCGTTTTTAAGCAAAACAGATGAAATTTCTACCAAAAAATATGAATTTTTATATTCAAAAAGAATTTAATTTTCAACCAAGAAAGATTTTTCATTCAATAGAGAAAAAAAATGTTATCCAAAATGTTGAATTTTTAAGCCCATAAAACGAATTCTCAACAAAATATACAAACTTTTAACCAAATATTCTACAATTCATATAAGAAGATTGATTTTCTACCAAAAAGATGATTTTCAACCAAACAGTTGCATTTTTAAACAATAAAATTAATTTTCTATCTAGAAAACGAGTTTTTAACAAAATTCATTATTTCAACCAATTAGTTGAATTTTCAACTAAAAAAGATAAATTATTTAATGAAAATGGAATAGCTAAATTTGCAGTTGAAGGAATCATTTTCAACCAAAAATAATAATTCTCAAAAAAAATGTAATAGATCATATTTCATCGAAAAAAATATTCAAATTTTTAATTTAGAACAGTTGAATTCAATCAAAACTGACGAATTTTTAAGAAACAGTTAAACTAAACAGTTAAACTAAACAAGCTTAGCTTTCAAGACAAACAGTTGCATTCTTAACTAAAAGCATTTACTTTCTATGAAAAAAGATGAATTTGGAACAAACTACATACTTGTAAATTTTGAACCAAATAGGTAAACCGTTACCAATACCCAAGAAAATCAATTTTCTGCCAAAAATATCAATTTTGAACAAAATATATGCACTTTCAACAAAATAGTAACGATGAATAGTAATCATGAATCTTTAACTAAAAAAGTGAATTTTTAACAAAGTTGTTTAACTTTTTACCAAATTGTTGTGAATCGTTACTCATATTGTGGATGACGCCTTATTTGTTTATCAATTTATTATTATTAAAATTAATATTAATACTAATAGTACTAGGTTCTACTAATATTATTAGGTAAGTTATAAGTGAAACTGTTACAAATACCAATAAAAGAACATACATTTTTTTACATTAATGTACTAGGTTCTGCAGTAAACACTAGATTGCGCTGACACACAGCATTTTTCAATAAAATCTGTTTAACTTTTCTTTTAAAGTGATTTGCAGAAGTGAAAATATCTTTTGTGAAAAATGCTTTTCGCCACATACCCCTCCCCCAAAGATTTTACGAAATTTATGGACTTTAATCAATGATATTTTAAATATTATATTGTATTTTATAATATTTTACCGTGAGCTTTATTTTAAATGAACCTGTCCCTTATTTATAATTAAAAATAATAAAAATGTAAATCTTTGAGAAACATAACGGATGTTAAGAGAACATTTAATATCGTCCTTCATTCCTAAAAAAATGCAACAAACGGAGCTTTATGTAGGATAAATTCCAATCAAAAGACCAGATTACACAATTACGAATAAAACTTTTCTAAATGCATCTCGGTTTCTTAAAAAATAATGTATTGAACCAATAAATAATAACAGCCACCCTTTTTCTACGAATAATAAGAGATTCAGTAACAAAGTTAATAAATAATTTGTCTATTATTCCAAATTTTCAATTTAGCAAAAGATATATTTTTTCTTTTGAATATTGTTCGAAGGGTGTTTGATTTATATAAAATTAGCAATTTTTTTTAAATGTGTGATTGTTTGGATTATTACTTTTTTTGGTTTGAATAGTGGAGAAATCTGAATCGACTGGTTCTCAATCAACTACAAAGAAAAAATAGAAAGTCTACTATATACGTTATTACAATTTTTTAAAATTCAATTCTGAAGAACTTGAAGCTTGATTAAATCCAAATTGGATGAAAGATACTTAGAACTCTTAGAAGCAGTTATATTATCGAAGATTGAATCTGACAAAATCTTGAACACACCTAAGTGGTTTAAATAATTTTTTATTTCCTTCGAAAGCGTTTTCCATTTTCTTCTCTTCTTCTGCTTTGATTTTATCATTGCTTTCTTTAACTAGTATTTGCACTTTTCTGTTTTTTATCCCCATAATCATTTTCTAGTCTAATTCTCTCGTAATCACTAATGCATTTAGTATTCAATTGGCTTAGATACACTTGCTTCTTTTCGTTAACGGCCACGCAGCTTTCATCATTCCACCAAGCATCACCAGTCATTATTCTTTCTACAACCACAGTACCACATATTTCAGTCGCACTCCTAACAATGATGACTCTGAGCAGAGTCCATACGCCTCTATATCGTATTAGCGTCTGTCTAGTTGCCCTATCTATGCGCTCATATATCTTATTCTGAAATTCTATTCGCACTTCTGGTTTCTATAAATTTTCCATCTTGATTCGCGTCTGTTTAGTCATTTTAGTTATCTTTCTTCTCCAACCTTGGCCTAAGTTAATTTTTGAAACTAAGAGGCGTCCGTTTCGCATTCAGAACATCTCATTAGCCTTGTATCTCTTATTATTAGCTCTCTCAATCCCTCATCTGCAATAAGGAAGTCAATCATACTGAGGCTCTCACCTCTGAAACAGGTGTACAAGTGGATCATTGTGTTCATAAACCAACTATCTGTAATAAACAAGACCTTTTCTAAGCATAAGCTAACTAATTGGTCTCCGTTATAATTTGTTTTTTGGATCTCCAAAATTACTTACCACCCTTTTCGTAACCTCGCGTTGGACTCCAACCCATCCATTCATGTCTTTTAGAAGAATTATTCTTTCCCCATGATTGCAAGTGCCTCTGTTATAATTTAAAGTGTCCCAGACGGTGTCTTTTACCTAATTCCATTGACCATCAACTGGGGGATAACACACGCTAGGATAAATAGTCTTCTGATTCCTATTTTCATTCTAACCCAGAACAATCTGGGAGATACAAATGTATACCCCTTGACATGCAGTTTTGCTCTCTCATTCATTATCAGACCGACTCCTTGGCAAACATGTGATTCGCTATCTACTCCTGACCATAGTTCGAGTCCCTGCTTCAACTTCCCATTTTCTATTATTCTACTGTCGCCTTTCTTTCTCTTTGTTTTAGGTAAACATGAAATATCTAGCTTCCTTACACCTAGAGAAATTTCCTCTCATGTCAATAGAATGTTTCTCTACGTAAATGGAATTTACTCTTAAATTTAAAGCTGAGAGGATTTTCATTTGTCTCAACAGGCATCTTTTTGCACCAAAAATTCATAATCTTGCTGCCAAATAATTCTGTTTGTGTAAAAAATATATTCACGTCGTTCAAAACAAAACAGGCAAGAGGGCGATGCTTTTGTTTCAAGATAACTTTTACGCTGAGTTTAAATGCATTGTTTTTCGTAATTGTCTTTCCTTAACATCATTCACCCCTCTAGCATTCCAAACACCCGGTCTCCATTCATCTTTACCTTTATCAGATGCATGCCTTTAGTCAGCCAAAGTTTCAATTCATTTCGAGGCTACTGTATTGTTTGTATTATTCATTGTTTGAAATATACACCCAAACTACCAACTAAATGCGAGAAATGTATTTTGCAAGTAAAAATCATGTCCAAAGTAATCAGCCAGTCGTTGTAAGGTGGAGAGTCTTGTTATAACGTCAGTCCCACCCTACTTCGGTCAATGGAGGGGAAATTATAGGGACAGAACTAGAACCGTAAGAGTCAAAATTGGTTTGTTTTGTATACTGAGAAGGGCACCAGCCTTCAGGAGATTAGCAATAAAAGAAAAAACGTGTACAATTCTCCAAAGTCGTATTCTTTTTCGGTTTTATTTTAGCGGAAATCGAATTTCAAAACAAATTTAAATCGAACAAATCAATGGAATTTTTAAAAAGTACTGATCTTGACGTTGATCGGTAATGCATTAAGCCAAAAAATACTAGAAATGTTCGAAATTTGATACACTTGCGTGCAGGAAAATAGCTCGTAGGGGGTCGTAGGATCTTCTTTTGGTAGAAAATTATTCTTGCTTAAAAATTCAACTATTTGATTGAAAATTAAAATTTTTGTTGAAAAATCATAAATGTGGGTAAAAATCTTTCTCGGTTGAAGATTTATCTCTTTTGGTAGAAAATTAATCTTCTTCGGTTGAAAATTAAACTATTTTTTTGAAAATGCAATATACTTCAACTTGTAATCTGTAATATGAAGTAATTTTAGGCATTTACGAAATGAAATCGAAGAAAAAAGTTCGACGTAAAAGGAGGGCGGGGAGTGTTCGTATTTGTGAAGTCACGCTGGGGTGTTCAAGCTTTGTCTGATGATCTGTGACGAAGAAGGGCAGGGGTGGAAAAAGTTTTCAAAATAGCGTGACGTAGTTTTTGATCGGCCCCTTAAATACTATACTTTGAGGACCAAAAAAAGTGTATCTGGGGAAATGGGGAGAGAAATGACGTCAATTTTTTTAATGCCAGCTGAATTGGACACGATGACGTCGTATATTTATTAGCGATCCATGAATTAATCTTCTCGTCTCGGCGGCGGTTAAAAATATCTGCTTCCCAATATTGGCTTCACTTATTCGCAATTCGCTTCGAATGGAAAAGAGAGTACTTATTATATATTCCTTGAAGTTACTTCATTTCTATTAATATAACTTATTATTCGGCCTCTATCTATATTTATCTGTAGTTTACGATATCAATTAATAACGTAATGTCAGAAGTTCACTGATAATTTTCTGTCACTTTAATTAATTAACTTATTGTGCTGTCCGATATTGAATCATGTATATTTTTATCAATTCTGCATTATTTCAATTAATACTATAGAAAGTTATGTTCTATGAAGGAATCTATTATAACAAAGAAATAATGGCTTACAAGGGGAGCCTACACTAGGGTGAACCAAAAAAAGAAAATATTTTTTTTCTTGTTGTTGTCTCACCCCTCATTTGCTATTTTGAATTTTGAATTTTTCATTACGTATTTGGAATCAGCGACAGCAACCCAAAAAACTATTAGAAAATGAGTTTTCTGAAAAATAAATAATTTAAAAAATATTTGTCACCATATTGGATCTGCCATTTTGAATTTCGGAGCTTTGAAGATAGATTTCGAATCAGCGACCCTCAAAATCATTCGAAACTGAGTTTGATAAAAAATGAATAATTTAAACAAAAATTTGTCGTCATACTGGTTCCGCCATTTTGAATTTCGAGCTTTTGATAATGGATCTGGAATATTGAAAAAATAAAAGAATAAAAAAAAATAAACCTTAGAAAATGAATTTTATGTCTCATGGGTACATTTTTTAGTTTTGGCCAACTTTGATGTGCTCCTGTCCCACCGTGAACCATTGCTTGAAAATTTGAATTTTTCGTTGAAAATTTTTCTTTTTGGGTCAAATTCAATTCCTAGGTCGAAAATTAATTTTTATGATGAAAATTAAACAACTTGGTTGAATTTCGTTTCTTTCTTGACAGAAAAATGTTTTTTGGTTGAAACCTCAACTCTTTTGTTGAAAATTCATTTTTTCGGGTAGAAATTTCATCAGTTTTTATTGAAAATGCAAATGTTTGTTTGGCAATTATTCTTTTGATAAAAATTTAACAATTTTATCAAATAGTTATCGTTTTTGGTTAAAAAGTGATATTTTTGTTGAAAATTCGTCTTTACGGGCTAAAAATTAAACTCTTTGGCTCAAAATTAATTAATTGCCATGAAAATTTAACAATTCGGAATAAATTTTTTTCTTTTTGACTAAAAAATGCTTCTTGGTTAAAAATTCAACTCTTTTTTTGAAAATTCATCTCTTCGGGTAGAAATGTTATAATTTTTTGGTTAAAAATGTAACCGTTTGGTTGTAAATTAATTTTTTGGATGAAAATTCAACAATTTTACTAAACAATTATCCTTTCGTTTCTATTGGTTGAAAATTCAAAATTTTGGTAGAAACTTCAAGAATTTGGTTACAATTTTTTGTCCTTCTTGACTGAAAAATCTCTCTTGGTTGAAAATTTAACTATTTTCGTAGAAATTTCATCTCTTTGGGTTAAAAATACAACATTTAAAAAAAAAATTAATCCATTTTGGATGAGGATTCAACTATTTGGATGAAAATTCGTTTTTTTTGTTAAATTCAACTGCTTCTGACGTAAAATTATTTTTTTTTTGGGTAGAAATAACACCTATTACATTTTTCGTTGAAAAATCATTTTTCTGGTAGAAGATTTAACTATATTCCATTTTCGGTTTAAAATAGATTTTTTGGTTGAAGATTCATTCTCGTAATTAGAAATTCGTAATTTTACTTAAAAATTCATGTCTTTAGTCGAAAATTTAATTAAATATATTGTTGAAAATTTATTTTTTTTGCTAAAAATTAATCTTTTTTTATCTAAGATTCAAATATTTTTTGTTGAAGCGCTTTGTTGAAGCTTTGTTGAAGCTTAGAAACGCAAAAAAAAAACGTAAAATAAACGTGAAACCGTGTTTATCTAACAACTACGTTACTTTCAAGTAGGGGGGGGGGGTAACACAAAACCACAGTTGTCAATGAGGAGGCTGGGGTGGAAAAAAATAGCCCAAAATTGATAACGTAGTTTATGGACGGTCCCTATAACGTGCGTAGATTTTTTAAAGCCGTTTTTCTAGACAATTACTGAAAAGCGCATCATAATTATTACTTTAGTATATTACAAATCTGGCGATCCTTATTATACTGGAAGGAGTATCAATCCAAATAAATTCTAAAGGATGTAGGTTTCCTTGCTAGAGCGAGGACAAGGGAATAGAGATAAATTAAAATTTTTCGAACTGTCCAATCAAAAGCAACGTCTGATGGCCACTGTCCACCCCAGATATATAACAAAGAAGTCGCGGAAGCATTTATTTTCTCTATTGTAGTCCAAGAAATTCTTGTTTTCTTTCGTTTTATTTTTATCCCTTTCATTGTGCTTTTTGAGCACTCATCGGATATATATTACATTTGAATTGCATAAGTATTGCAGGGACCAGCGAGAAGAGAAAGAGAAAATTAACTCGCAGCGAGTGCTCTTGAGTTGTGAAAAAACGAGAAAATCCTGCGCCCTGCTCGTCCGTCGAATATAAAGCGAGGTACTCAAGATGTTGATAATCGAGTTATATCCCTTTCGCATTTCCCCTTCGCACGTAATCCGTCGATCGACTCGTTTCGCTTTCGGTATTTTATTTTTTGCTTCTATCGCTTCGCTACCGTCCACCTTTAAAACTCTGACATTTATTTCCTTCAATTGCGAAAGCTTCGATTTATTCAGAACAATTTCATTTTAGTTTCATTTGCAATATTTATATGGGTGAAAATAACAAAATTGGCATAGTTCGATTTTCAATTGAATGGAAAAAAACTATTCCAGATCAACATAAAACATATTTTTAGGGTCTCGTAGCACCAGACAGAAATGATGGAAATGATGGGGGGCAGTAGGGGAAGTAGGGGAAATAAGGAGTGAAGAAATATGGCTAAAGGAGGGATGGAGAAGTTAGGGGATATTAGAGGAGGTGAAGCAAAGGAAAATAAGGGAAAATAAGAGGAAATTAGGGGAGGGGATTTGGTGAAATAAGGGGATATGATGGAAGGGTGAGTAAGGAAATGAAGGTGAGCAGAGGAAGTTAGAGGAAATGGGGGAAGGAGAAGTGAGCGAAAATGATGGATGGGGGAGTAGGGGGAATGAAGGGAGGGAAAATAGGGGAAATAATGGGAAATAAGCAGAGAAAAAGTAGGGCTTGGGATGGAAAATGAGGGGTGGAGAAGTAGAGGAAATCAGGGGAAGTGAGGGGAAATGACTGAATATGAACCGAATGAGCTGGGGAAGGCAAGTAGGGGAACGGAAGTGTCATTATATTTTTTTGTATTGAATGACAATGTTTTGGCGTAAACTGTAAACCATTTACGATAAGCTGTAAGTCAAAATCTCAATTAGATCTGTTTCTCGAGACTCAAAATATGAAAACTAAATATTAATCATTATTATTCTTTATAATAGATTTGTTTGTAAAATTTTTGAAGCATTTTTATGGAAATTTAATAGATATAAAAAATGTATAATGTTTCTATAAATTTCAAAGAAGTTCACAAGAACTAAGGGGTTTCGTAGGGTTTCAAGCATTTAAAAATATTTTCAGTTTTTCAGTTAAAGGGATTTCACAGGATTTCAAAAATTCTATGCGGTTTTAAAGAACTTCCTTGAATTTCGGGAGATATGGAAGGATTTCATATTGGATTGATAAAATTTCAGGATATTTAAAATAATTTAATGGATCTTAGAAAATTTCTCACTTTTAAAAAATATTTCAAGGGATTTTTAAGAAATTTCAAGGGTCGTTATAAGATTTCCGATGATTTTAATGATTTTAATCATTTATACTAGGTAAATTCAGGAATCCAAGGAAAAATTATAACGGGGAAAAGTTAGTTAGCTTATGCTTAGAAAAAAGCCTATTTATTACAAATACTTGGTTTCGACATAAAATGATCCACACGTACACCTGGTCTAAAGGAAACAACCGCAGAAATTCCCGAATAATAAAATTCCTGAATGATAAAATTCCAGAATTGGAAAATTCCACAATAATGAAATTACCGAATGACAAAATTCCCGAATAATAAAATTCCCGAATTGAATTATTCCCGAATAATAAAATTCCCGAATTGAATTATTCTCGAATAATAAAATTCCCGAATTGGAAAATTCCCGAATAATAAAATTCACGAATGATAAAATTCCTGAAAAATAAAATTCCTGAATAATAAAATTTCCGAATCATCAAATTCCCGAATTAGAAAATTTCCGAAAAATAAAAATCCCGAATGATGAAATTCCCGAATTGGAAAATTTCCGAATAATAAAATTCCCAAATGATAAAATTCCTGAATAATAAAATTTCTGAATGATGAAATACCCGAATTAGAAAATTTCCGAAAAATAAAAATCCCGAATGATGAAATTCCCGAATTGAAAAATTTCCGAATAATAAAATTCCCGAAATATAAAATTCCCGAGTGATAAAATTCCCAAATAATAAAATTCCCGAATCATAGAATTACTGAATTGGAAAGTTCCCGAATAATAAAATTCCTGAATTGGGAAATTTCCAAATATCAAAATTCCCGGATGATAAAATTCCCCGATTAGAAAATTCCCGAATAATAAAAGCCCCGAATTTAAACAATTGAATGTAATTTAAAGTTTCTAAAATTATTGCTTAAATTTAAAATAGGAATGATAACAATAATAACAATAATTTTCGAAATTGTAAATATTAAAAATAATTTTTTTTATACAAATATTTTATTATTGTATTTTTAATCAATAAAATATACTTATAAAAAATGTAATTGTGTAAATTCGGGAATTGTATAATTAGGCACTTTCCTGTCGGGAATTTGAATATTCGGGAATTCAAATATTCGGTAATATTATAAACTGTCGGGAATTCTATCAATCAGGAATTTTCCTATTCGATAATATTATAAACTATTCGGGAATTTCCCAATTCTGGAATTATGAAATTCCCGAATATAAACAAGTACATTTTTTTTATAAATAAAAAAATTTAATGACAATATCATTCTAATTGTAATAATTTAATTAATTTTAAACATAACAAAATTCATTGTTTAAATTCGGGAATTCTCTAGTTAGGATATTTTATAATTCGGCAATTTTCCAATTCGGCAATTTTATTTTTCGGGAGCTTTCAGACGTTCCCACTGTGCCCTTGAAAGGTTCAATAGGAAATTTTCAGTTTGAGTGTTTCATAACACGACCTTTTTTAGGAATGATATTTTTAAGAAACTTATGGAAAATTTGTAAATTAAAATTTTCTAGTAATTTTTACACTTTAGAGCAGGGAAAATAAAAAAGTAACAATGCAAAAAAAACTCACATTAAATGGCAATCAAACATATTATTTTTATTTTCGAATTCTCTTCACACCAATTGAATTTTCAACACGAGAATATGAATTTTCAAGAAAACAATTAATTTTCAAGTAATCAGTTGAATATTCAACGAAATTGTTCAAATTTAGGTTTAAAAAATTAATTTTTAACAAAAAAAAAAACGAAGTTTCAACACAGAATATTAATTTTCTACCAAGAAAGACGAATTTTCAACAAATTACATAAATTTTCAACTAAATAGTTTGAAAAATAGATGAGATGCCAGTTTAAGATTTTTTTAAACTAAATAGTGAAGTTGTTAAACCAAAAAATATCAATTTTTAATAGTTAAATTTTCATTTACGAGAATTAATTTTCAATATAAAACGAATTTTCTACAAACCAGTTTAATTTTGTATCAACTATTCAGTAAAATTTTCAATAAAACAATTATATTTTCAGTTAAAAAAATTAATTTTTAACGAAAAAAAAACAAATGAATTATCAACACAGAATATTCATTTTCTACCAAAAAAGATGCATTTTCAACAAATTACATTAATTTTCAACTAAACAGTTTAAACAATGGAATTTATGCTACTTTTCGTCAAGTTTCATTCGAGCAAAATTAATTTTTAACCAAAAAAAAAAAAACGAATTCTTAACCAAAAAAATCAACTTTTAAGAAAATAGATCAACTTTCAACCAAGTAGTGAAATTTTCAACATAAAAAGATGAATTTTTGACTCAAAATGTAGTACAAAGTTGATATTTGAACAAAAAAATATTTAAATTAAAAAAAAATGTAGTTTGAAAAACAAAAACGAGCATTATTAATTTTCAACCTAACATTTGAATTTTCAACCAAAAAATTGATTTTCTATAAAAAATATGAATTTTCGACAAAAAGTTCATTTTTAACAGAAACGAATTAATTTGTATCCGGATAATTGCATTTTTAACCAAAAAGGTGAAATTTCGAAAGAAAGAGATCAATTTTGAAAAAAAAAAAAATTTAGTCTAGGAAGAAAAAAAATTTCAATCGAATTGTTGAATTTTGAAGCCAAAAAGACGAATTTTCAACAAAATAGTTGAATTTTCAATCAAGAAGTATGACTTTTAACAAAATTGTTGAATTTGTAACAAATTAATTTAATTTTAAACCAAATAATAAGACTTTTAACTAAAAAGAATGAATTTTTAATCGAGTCCGAGGCCTGCAACCATTCAATGAAAAAATCATTTATAGTGAATTAAAAGCCTTTTTAAATATATGACATAAAGTCATTATTCCTATCTTTTTTGTAAATGTTTATTTCATTAACAAGAGAAACAATTATTTTAAATTGTAAATAAAATTTTAAATAGTATCTTTTTATTCATATTAATTTGATTTGACTCCTTCTTTTTGAATATTTAAATTAAAAGGTTGAGATATAGAAAATAAAATTTTATAGGACGGAAAGAACAAGATGCCCCTGTTTAAGGAATTACATTTGTGCTTCTGTGTATTTCGGACAGCATCCACCGTAAAAAAGGAAAGGACTTTGTGAAAAAAATTATTTATGCTGAATGCAAATTACAAAAAAATTATAATAATTATTATATATGTAATTATGATATGTTATAATCATTTATTAAACCGGATAATTTAAAAAATTTTGGCAAGACGCGACATATAAAAAAAGTTCAGCAAACAATATTTATTAAATAAACATTTTTTGTAAATTTTATTTTTTTTCATAAAAAGCAGTATTAAGATCATCAGAAGGTCTACTATTTTTGACACACCAAATTCCCGATTCAGCAAAACTCAAACATATTTACATTTTGATTTTTGATTTTTTTTTTAAATTCGTGAAAAGAAATTTTCAACCGATAATTTTGATTTGATAGCCAAAAATAATCGACAAAGTTGTTAAAAATAGCACTAATCTACATGTCCTGAATTGGAAAATACAACATAAAGCTAATTTTCAAAAATTATTATTTTAACATAAAAACATATGAAATCGTTCAAATTAAAGAGGTCTTGCAAAACCAGTTAGAATTTTATAATAATAATTATTATTTATAATTTAAAACGTTATAATTTTTGAATACATTCTTTTTATCATATGTATTAAAATGTTAAACAGTAAACATTTAAATTTATTTTTCATGGTTTTTCCCGGTTTCTCGCTTAGTATAGACATCCTGTATAAGAAATATGAAAAAATCCAGCCGTTTGAAATCACAAATTATTGGTTTGTTTTTCTTATAATTAATTATTTATTTCAACACTTTACAGTCACATAATTACCTAATGTTTAGGAGTTTGTTTAAATTTTCAACTATTATTTCAAATAAAATAATTTAAAGTATATCCTTAGCAAATATCCTCTAAATATTTAATCAAATAGTAATAATTTCCACATGAATTTCTTCAATGAAACATCAAATAACTTTTCCCATTATTTAAATAGAGCTGATATATTTGCATGAAAAGTCTCTTGATTTTCCTAATCTCCTGCTCATTGGGCGGTCGGATTAAGTATGCCCTTTTCGACAATTTCATCTTCACTTTCCTCTGTACTGAGGAATTTGCATAATAAAAAATCACTTCCGCCCCTCTCGCAATCAGAGTCCTGGCCTAAGGGGTTGTTCTATGTAAGGCTCTCGTAAGGCAATATAACGATGGCCGTGAATTGGCACGAAAGAAGGAAGACGACGCCGCGTCGACGTCGCGACGTCAACGATGATGATGATACGCGCGCATTCACTCTGATTGCCAAAAGAGGGTAAAGAGGGTAAAGAGACTGAATACCTATAGTTGAGAATGTGGAATTTACGTTTCAAACTCGTCACGTTTCTTCCATTTTAGTTGAAACTTTTTTTTTCTTCGCATCATTATAGTCTTTCAAATGAAATACATACTTGCTTTACGATTAACTTTCTTACGGACATAAGGACTCTTTTAACACGATTTGAAATTGAAAAAAATAAATTCTTTAATTTTAACAGACTTCACACTCTTTCCCTTATTCCCCTCTCTCTACTTCTTTATATAAATCCTCTTTTTCCCCATTTTCCGAAAAACTTCCCCTTTTTCCAAGAAACTTCCCCCCTTTTCTCGTGTTTTTGCTTAAATAAGAATAAGAAGATCCAACTATTTTTGGTTGAAAGTTCATTCTTTTTGTTTGAATAGTCTACTTTCATTATTATATTTTTGGTTCTCAATTTATCTCGTTTAATTAAAAATTCTATTTAGTTGATAATTTAATTTATTCAACGAAAATTCAACTATTTGGTTGAAAATTCAAAAAGAATTCTAATACTTATTAAATAATATTTAATTATTTTTCGAAAATTCAACAGTTTTCTTGAAAATTCGTCTTTCTGGGTTGAAATTTCAATTAATTTGGCAAAAGTTTAATCTTTTTTGGTTAAAAATGAAACTGTTTGGTTGAAAATTAATCTGTTACGGTTAAAAATTCGTCTATTTTGGTTGAATTCTTCTACGTTATTTAAAGTTGAACTACTTTGTAAAAAATGCATTTTTTGGTTCAAGATTCATCATTTTAGTTCAAAATTCAACTATATGGTTGTTGACTAATTTTTTTATTGAAAATTTATATTCTAGACGTCAAAGTTTAACTTTTTATAGAAAATTCGTCTTTTTCGCTTGAAAATTCCAAAATTTAGTAAAAAATTAAATTATTTGGTTTAAAATGAACTTTTTTGTTGCAAATTCATTTTTTTTTAAATTCGCCTTATTGGTTTAAAGTTTTATCTTTTTTAGTGAAAATTTAACTTCGTTTATATAAAAAATGCAAGTGTTTTGTTAAAAAATCACGTATTTATTTGAAATGTCATATTTTTTGGGTAAAAAGTTAGTCTTTCCGGTTGAAAATAAATCTTTTTGGTTGAAATTTCTACTATTTTGGTAGAAAATTCAACTATTCGGTTGAAAATTGAAGGATTCATTTAAAAATTTAACTATTTGGTATAAAATTAACTTCTTTGTTAAAAATTCAATTTTTTGTTGAAAAAAATTCATTTTTGAGGCTTCAAAATTTAATAATTTAGTTCAAAATTAATCCCTGTTGGTGGAGAATTAAACTTCTTCGTTAAAAATTCATCTTTTAAGTCGAAATTTCAACCATTTTGGTAGAAAACTTGACTATTTGGTATAAAATTCAACTATTTGGTTAAAAATTGAAGTATTTGTTTGAAAATTTAACTATTTGGCATAAAATTAACTTTTTTGTTGAAAATTAACTTTGTTGTTGAAAGTTCCTATTTTTGGGTTGCAAATTCATTTTTTCTTTTTTTTGTTTGTTGAAAATTCGTCTTCTTGGTTTAAAAATTCATCTCTTTTGGTCAAAATTTAATTTTGTATATGTACAAAATGCAAGTGTTTTGTTAAAAAATCACGTATTTAGTTTAAATGTCGTCTTTTTTGGTAAAAAGTTAGTTTTTTCGGTTGAAAATTCAGATTGAAAATTCAGCTTTTATGGTAGAAAAGGAATCTTGTTTGTTTAAAAATTCATCTTTCTGTATTGAAAATTAACTTTTTTGTATAAATCTTCAACTCTCTTCTAAAAAAATCGTCATTTGTCTTGAAAATTTAACTACTCGGTAAAAAGTTCAACTATTGTGTTAAAAATTCATCTCTTTTGCTTGAAAGTTCAACTATTTAGCTGTAAATGCAACTGTTAAGTTAAAAATTAATTTGTTGTTATTAAAATTTTATTAATTTCATAATCAAATAACAGAAAAAAGAAACATTTGTAGAAGTAGTATAATATTTTTTAATGTTGACAATATCTCAAATTGTTAAATACTTGTAAAAGGTCTATAATAACCGTCGAATAGTTAAAAAAATTGAATATTTAGTATACTTCATTCGTGAGAAAGTATGATTTCTGAATAAAACTGAATTTCATCAAAATGTGGACTTAGCTAAGTGGACTTAGGACCATCAATTACAATGTTTCAGGGAGGTAAAAACATTTGGTTGTTATAATTTTTATTCTTAATTTAAATTTCAGTTTTCCGACCGAAAAGAGAAATTATTTTGACATGCTCCTAACATGTATCGATAAATAGTGTCCTATTTTCCACACAGCGCCCAGTGTTCCGGTCCGAGGTCCTCACTGAGCACCCGCCACGTTAAGCCACGCCCCTTAAGAGACGCATTGGCGGATTATTTGGATATCGTCTCGCGCACGCGCATTAAATCCACGCTCAGGGCTCTTACCGAATTAAGAGGTAATGGAAGGGAGAGGTACTTGGCGAGAGAAGGCGCTTTGTGAGAGTCTACTCTCTACTGTATAAATTGTTCCTTAGAGTCCGCGTATATAGAAATTCGCTGGTACTGTGTTTAATTAGAGACACTTATCAGTGACAAGCCAGAGATTCCTCTCTCTAATTAGTGTTTGATAGTTGAAGCATATATTTGATATTAATCTGAAACTGGGATGCTAGAGAGAATGTATAACAGACACGTAATTCGTATCTGCAGCGCGCTCGGTTTATGCAGCGCGCGCTCGGTTTAAGCAACGTTAAGGCGACATTACAATGCACCGACATGTTCAAGGAATCGCTCAATTTCATGGATAGTATCACACCGTTATTAACTCAAGAAGCATGCACGCGCAAGCGGTATGATATCAAATGTATTATGAGAAAGAGCCCAGCAGGAAGTAGTTGATAATGATAAAGGTGCAAAATAGCATAGTATAGTATAGCGAGTAAACTAACAAGATAAAAAAGGAGGAAAGGCTGCATGATACGTAAAGTGGGACACGTTAACTTTACTATGCACACAATGCATAATAAAGTTATGCAAACGAAAAAAGCAGGAGGTCTTTCTTACATATACATATACACATACTAATTGTGATATATGCAGACTTTACCGCTCAAAATGCTCACAAAACAGGATAAATAGGGTGATTTTCAGGAAAATAAGGAAATATTACGGGAATAAATTATTGCGAATAAAATTAATATAGATATCATATTAAATTTTCTACTCAAAGACGTATTTATAAAAAAAGAGTGGAGTTTTCAAGTGAAAAAGAAAAATTGATTAAAAACCAGTCGACTTTTAAATCTGCGAAGATAAATTTTGAACCATAAATATCATTTTCACTTGAAAAAAGATTAATTTTCAATCAAATAGTTAAATTTAAACAACAAATAATCATTTTCAACCAAACAGTAGCATTTACAATCAAATAGTAAAACTTTCAACCAAGGAAGATAAGTTTTTAATCAAATAGTTCAATTAAAAAAAATAATAATAATTTTCAACCAAACAGTTGCACTTGCAACCAAATATTTGAACTTTCAATTAATAGAGACGAACTTTTAACAAAGTAGTTAAATTTTCAAGCCGAAAAGACGTATTTTTCAAAAGAAGATTGAACTTTCAACAAAAAAAATTGAATTTTCAACCAAAAGAGATGAATGTTCAACCCAAAGACTAATTTTTAACAGAAGAGTAACATTTTTAAGTTAAATAGACAAATAGTTTACAAAAAATCGACTTTTAAACCCGAAAAGATAAATTTACAACAAAAAAGATCATCTTCAACCAAGATGAATTTTCAATAAAATAGTTGAATTTAAACCAAAAAAGAATAATTTTCAACCAACAGTTACATTTTCAACTAAAAAATTGAATTTTCAACTAAGCAAAATGAATTTTCCATTCAAAAATATGACTTTTCAATCCAAAAGGATCAACTTTCTATGCAAAATGATGAATTTTCCACCAAAAAAGATTAATTTCTAACGAAATAATGGAATTTTTAAACAAACAGTTAAATCTTAAACCTACAAAGATGAATTTTCAACCAATTATCAACCTGAAAATTTGAATTTTTAACAAAGCACATCATTTTTAACCAAGAAAGATAAATTTTTAATCAAATACTCAAAACTTTAAGCCAAAAAGACGAATTTTTTAAGAGACAGACAACTTTTAATTGAATAATTAAATTTTCAACCAAAATGGATAAATGTTCAAAATATCGTTAAATTTTTAACCAAATACTTGCATTTACAACCGAAAAGTTGAACTTTTAATTTAAATTGAAGAATTTTTAACTAAATAGTTGAATTTCTGATCAAATATTGGAATTTTAAACCCAAAAAGTAGATTTTTCGACCATAAAAGATGAACGTTAAATCAAAAAGGGCCAATTTTCAATCCAAAAAGATGAATTTTCAATGAAACAGTTGAATTTTCCAACAAAAAAGATAACTTTTTAACAAAATAATGGGATTTTTAAATAAATAGTTGAATTTTCATTCTACAAAGGTGTATTATGAACCTAATGGTCAAATTTTCCAATTAAAAAGATTGAACTTTAAACCAAAACAGCTGCATTTTCAAAGAAATAGTTGAATTTCAAGCCAGATTGACGAATTTTATTATAAGAAGACAATTGAATCATCAATCTGAAAACTTACATTTTCAACAAAAAATATAATTTTCAAAAAAGAAAGATGAATTATCAACCAAATAATTTCATTAAAAAAAAATTCAACCAAACAGTTTCATTTATAACAAATTAATCAACTTTACATAAAAAGAGATGAATTTTCAACAAAATAGTAGAATTTTTAACCGAATAGTTGAATTTTCAAGTGCAAAAGTCAATATTTTTACACTCAGAAAACAATTTGGTTGAATCAACCAAACTTTTGTTGGTTCAACCATATAATATGGTTAATACATGCACAACAAAATATTTGGTTAAACAGACTAAATTTTTAGGACGTTTTAACGTAACATGTTGTTGATTTAACCAAAATTTGTTAGTTTCAAGCACATTTTCATGTATATCCAAGAAAACAGTTCTTTTGGTTCAAGAAAAATTTTTTCTGAGTGTAGAAGACGTCTTGAAGTCTTTTCAACCAAGATAGATGAATTTTTAACCAAAAAACATTACTTTTATACCATGAAAGCTGAATTTTCTATGCAAAAGGACAAATGTTCAACAAAACAGTTGAATTTTAGACCATAATAGTTGACTTTTCTACCATAAAAAGAAGGATTTTCAACAAAACAATTACATTTTCAAACGAATAGTAAAATTTTCAACCAAAAATAGTTGAATGTCCTTATTGTGTTCTATTAATTTAGTTCAAATTTCAACGAAAAAAACGAGAAAAAGGGGAAGTTTTCAGAAAACAGGAAAAAAGAAGGGTATATTGGAAAGTATGTGAAGCCGGTATATGTGTAATTTAAGTGTTATAAGACAGAAAAAATTCGAAAAGATTATTTAAATTATTTATAGATTATTTAAAAACTATAGTGTTAAAAAAAGCACCGAAAAAAATGGATGTTCACATTTACCATCTAGGTAATAATGGTTAACGTATGTGGCCGTCCGCGAAGAAAGGGACCTAATGCGGAAAAAATCCATTTTCATTTTCTTACGCTAATCGATAGTATATGAGTTACTCTTTCATTTCCAACTATCAGAAATGTTTCAAGTTAATTACTTTTCTCGTTATTAGGCTACAAACATAGGCATGATAAGCGTACGCGGAGACCGAACGAGAGGCCTACGAAAGCCAGCCCCACCACTTACCACTACAACTGTACGCGACATGTCCGTGAGCTACACTGGCTCGTGTCTAAAATGTATTGGTAAGTGGAGGAGGCGCTTTTCGTAGATGCATCCTCACTACTCAAATGCTAGCTTGCGGACTTTGCTATACGATCGCCCGTCCTGTAAAATTCAGCTTTGACGCATTAGGTTCCTTTCTTCGCGGACGGTCACATATTTTATGTTTAACTATAGGACATCTATCTAGATGTTAAAGGTTCACTTATGAAAAATATATATAAATAATTGTAATAAAAAAATATGAATGTATAAATTAAAAAAAAAAAAAAACTACATTTATATTATTATATTGACTGTCAGCTTCATGAAGTGGCCGATAGAGGTCTGGCATTTTCCTGCACTCGGACAACGACCTTAACATCTTGGATGATTGGGTCTAACATCTCGGAAGTTTAATTTCAACTTTGAACATCTACTTTTGAACATCCATCTTACTGTGTGAAGTGTCTAAATTTGGTTTTGTTGAAGATTAATTTTGGCGACCAACTCTAAACTTTGCTCTATCGATTAGTGCCCTCGGGATTCAGGCCCTCTGGCCATGCGATTCTCCATCAATCACAACTGAGAGCGCACTTCTCTGATATGAGTTGCACTATAACAGTATAATCAAATCGGTTGAGCTGCTTCACTCATCAAAGTGAAGACCTCGCTTGAGATGGGACAGAAATACTGCCTGATGGCACGCCACAATCCAGCTCTACGTCCATTCTACGAAGCGATGCGATGCACAAGACTTTATTTCAGGAAGCTTTTTAAATCCTATCACGTGATCAGTCTGCTCGAATTCTCAAGCTCAATTCAAAGTCTCGACAAAAACTCGACTTCAATCCACCTATAATCGAATTTATACAATTGAAAGAATATTGCAGCAATTCAACATTGAACGCTACGGTTTAAAATTGAACTCTAGCAATTCAAGTTTAATTCTAGCTATTCAAATTAGATTCAAACTTCAGCAAGTTTAACCCACTTCTAGTAAAACCAGATTGAATTAGACGAAGTCAAGTTAAGTCGTAGTAATCTGAAATAAAATGCTAGTCAATGCAACTTATTCAAGTTCAATTCTGGAATTTCAAATTGAATAGTCGATGCAACTTATTCAAGTTCAATTCTGGTATTTCAAATTGAATTTTATATCACTTACTGTATGGAGCAGTCGATACAGTAGTCTCTCACACAGCGCCCAGGGCTCGGGACCGAGATCCTCACCAAGCGCCCGCATGGTTAAGCCACGCCCCTAAGGCTTGGCGGGAAATATCTCTGAGACGCACTGGTGAATTATTTGAATATCGTCTCGCGCACGCGCATCTTATGCCACGCTCAAGGCGCTTACTGACTTTGGAGGTAATGGAAGGGAGAGGCACTTGGTGAAAAAGGCGCCTTGTGAGATCCAACTTTATATGTATCTAAAAATCTGAAAAGAAACTAAAGATCTAGTACTAACTATAAAACGGCTGTAATTCTCGTTTTTCCATTTAAAAGTGGTATCTGATATTTCTTGAAATGAGTTGTTTGCTTCTTTTTCATTTATTTTGTATGAGGTTCGTGCATCCGGCTATAACAAGAGTTATCGTAGAAGAAGGTTCACGTGACCACAGAAAACCCTCGGAACCGAGCTTGAGTCTGTAATCCCGGCTCACTTGGGCTATGCTCTCTCTCTCTCTCTCTATCTCTATCTCTCTCGCGCTCTCTCTCTCTCTCTTTCTCTCACATTTTATTTCTCTCTCTCATTCTCTCCTCGAGCAAACCACATCCGCCGTATCGATTAAACATGCACCGAGTGCAACTCCGTGCTCGAGCATGCAGCATCGAGCTTGCGAGCTTGCGAGAACACAAGTTCGTCTTCACTCCCCTCGAAGAATGTCGTCTAAGTGCAAAGGATTGCACCCCTCTTAACATTCCGGAAGCAAGAACCGCGTACATGAAAGTCATGCTCTAGAAATTTTATATTCCACTTACGAGGCAATTCAAAGCTACCCAGTACCTAACCTAGCTTTTGTTAAACTTTTCAGTCTTCGCAAGTCATTTCGATTATTATTCCAAATTTTTGATAATCAAAAATCGGGGACTATTTTCGAAATCGAGAACAAAATAATGTTGAATCGAAGGAAATATGGTAACTTTTCACGAAAATGAGGGAATAATTGGGAAATAAATTATTTTAAATTAAATAATAGGCACTCAACGAAAGAGTTGCATTTTCAAGCTAAAAAGTCTAATGTTTTAGAAAACAGGTGATTCTTACACCCTGAAAGATTGTTTAAAAAAACAACATAACTATCAACCAAGAAAGATGATTTTTCAACCAAATTGTTGGATTATCAACAACAAAAATTAATTTTAGATCAAAAGTTTCATTAGGAACCAAATAGGAGAACTTTAAAGCAAAAGAGACAAATTTTCAACAAAATAGTTAAATCTGTAAGTAAATAGATGAATTTTCAAACCCAAAAGACGAATTTTTTAGAAGACAATGAAATTTTCAACCAAGAAAGTTGAATTTTCTACCCAAAAAGGTAACTTTTCAATCCAAAAGAATGAATTCTCTATCCAAAAAGACAATTTTTCAACAAAACAGTCGAATTTTCGACCGAAAAAAATTAATTTTTAACAAAATATTTAAATTTCCCAAAAAATTCAATTTTCTACAAAGTCATAGATTTTTGAATCAGATAGTTCAATTTACAACCAAATGGCACGAATTGTTAACAAAATAATTAAATTTTCATTAAGATAGTCAGAGTTTCAACTAAAAAAAAAAATATAATTTTTCAACAAATTTTTCAACCCAGAAATATGAATTTTGAACAAAAAAGTTAATTTTCAACAAAATAGTTAAATTTCAACTTGAAAAGATCAATTTTTCACTAAAAATGGAATAGTTAAATTTGTAGTAAGAAAATTATTTTTTGATAACAAAAATGAATTTTCAATAAAGAATTAACGAATTTTAAACAAAATGTAATGAAATTTTTAAACCAAAAAGACAAATTTTCTACAAAACAATTGAATTTACGCCCTGAAAATATGAATTTTCAACAAAAAAGGATTAATTTCCCACCAAAAATGGAATAGGTAAATTTTCAGTATACAAAATTAATTTTCAATAAAAAAGCGAGTTTTTAAAGAAAATAATTAAATTTTCAAAGCAAGAAGACGAATTTTCTATAATACAATTGAATTTGTCCCCCGAATATATGAATTTTCAACAAAAAAGGATCAATTTTCTACCGAAAATGGAATAGTTAAGTTTTCAGTAAAAAAGATTCATTTTTAATAAAAAAGCAAGTTTTTTCATGAAAAAATTAAATTTTCAAAGCTAAAAGACGAATTTTTTATATTAACATTGAATTTGCAGAACGAAAATATGAATTTTCAACAAAAAAGTTCATTTTCAACCTCAAAAATATGAATTTTCAACAAAAAACTTAATTTACAGCCAAATATTTGAATTTTCACATAAAATGATAAAAATTTAATTAAAAAAATGAATTTTATGCAAAGTAGTTCAACTTTAAATACGTAGTTCAATTTTTAACCAAAAAAGATTAATTCTGAATCAAAAATGTAATGGTTGGTATTTCAACCAAGAAAGAACTTTATTAAAATAAAAAACAGTTAAATTCAATAAAAAATATGAATTTTCAATAAATAGTTAAATCCTTAACCAAAATAGATTGATTTTCAACCAGACAGATTCATTTTTGAATAAAAACGAATTAATTTTGCACCAAAATAATTGAAGTTTTGACAAAACAGTTAAATTTTCGACAAAAAAGGTTATTTTTTAACATAATAGTTCAATTTTTACAAAATAATTGAATGCTCAACTAAACAGTAGAATTTCTGAGCAAAAGAGATGAAGTCTGAACTAAAAATATAATAGTAGACTTTTCAATTAAAAATAATCAACTTTCAACCAAAAATAGTTGGATTTTATTAATTTAGTACGAGAAAAACCTAAAATTTCTTGAAAACAAAAGAAAAATAGGAATTCTTTTAAAAAAAGGGGGAATACAGGAAAGATTATAAAGTCTGGAAATTTAACTGAATTAAGAACAATCCCATGCAAGTTCAACTGAATGATGAAAAAAGTAAATGCCAGGCTATTGATCTGATTATTACACATTTATAAGTTCGATCGCAGCATTAAAGTTTGTCTCCCTTCTTGTTCCCTTAGCTCAGCTCATATTTTCCGTACTTTACTTATCACGAGGACCCAATTCTGCCCGAAGCGTTGGATCCCCCAAGAGATCAGTGGATAACTGGGAAATTCAGAACCTACGTCGCAAGGACCAACCGCTCGAAACTGACTTAGAGAGGGTCTTTTTCTGAAGATTAGCTCGTAAAGCCTGAAGGACCTAATTTTGGAGATATCTATTGGGGAAATCCTACTACATACAGTACACATATATATGTATTAAAGTCCAGCAATAGCTGGGAAATGTGAAAAAAACTCGGTAAAGATTCCACTGCTGAGTAGATTCGCAAAAGGGTCCAAAATTACTTCTGGTTGTTTGCCGGCGCGATATGCTCTTTCGAACTTCCCGCCGTATCTTTGACACCACCCTCCGCAGTGCAACCACTATACGGGGCTTTCCCTCTTTTGAGGCTCCTCAGACGGAAAAACGACGCGCTTCCCCTTCGCTTTTCATCCAGCAGACTGACTCGATGAGGTTAGGGCGTGCGGTTTATTACAAGCGCGAAATTCGACGTAAAGTCACGCTTCAGAAATAATATCACCCTGTCTAGCTTTTATATGAGAGCATATCAACTTCAGGAGAAAATTATTTTTAACTTTCGTTTATTTAATGCATTTTCTGCCTATGATAAAAAAAGTCTATTATGCACCACGGGGGAGAAGCTGGACTTGTTTGAGTGTAATTTTTTTAGCGCGAGTCGTAGGCGAGCCAGAGACGAGTACTGAACAAATTCACTCATTAAAAGGCCTCTTCCCTTTGGTGCATACGATGTTTTTTATGACAAAAACAAACGCGTGATTTCAGACACGGTTTTTGGTAAATTTAATTACCAAAAATTTTGAAATTTTTCTGAAGCGAGAATCGAACACGCAACCTTCTGGCTATGAAGGCGAAGCGCTACTGCCTGTGCTACCGGCCTTTCGGAACTGTTTTTCGACAAACTCTACTATATCATGGGCATATTAATCCTTTGACAAATTAATACTCAGGCAATGAAATTTTATGAAAAAAATTATGAAACGGAACTAAAATTCACAATTGGCGGTCTCCCCTTGTCAGTGTAGGTAATGTTGCGAACTAGATAACATATTTAGAGCATTTAGTACGTTTCCTGATAATAAATTTGAACAAACTTTGCGAATTTTGCAAAAGATGAGTTTATAAATAACTTTCATATTTCAGATTTCAAACCCCTTCCCCTATTCCCCCCTTTTCCGCTTTTTTCAAAAATTATTCTCTTTTCCCCTATTTTCAAGAATCTGTCCTTTTCCTCGCTTTTTTTTCAGATTCAAACTGAATTAGTAGAACCGAACCAGAATTTTTTTTGAAATTTTTGGTTGAAAAGTTAACTATTATGTTTTTGGTTCGGAATTCATATTGTTCAGTTAAAAATTCTACTATTTGGTTGAAAATGTAACTAATTTGATAAAGAGTCATATTTTTTATCAAAAATTCAACTACTTGGTTGAAAGTTGAACTACTTTGTTAAAAATTCATTTATTGGTTGAAGATCCCTCACTTTATTTGAAAATTCAACTATTTGATTAAAAATGTAACTATTTTGTTAAAAATTAGGTTCTTTTTGGTTGCGAATTTTTCAAACTATTTCACATATGGTTCAAAATTGATCCTTTTAATTGAAAATTAATCCTTTCTAGTTGAAAAATCAATTATTTGGCCGAAAATTCATTTTTTTATGTTAAAAATACAACTGTTTGGTTGAAAATTAATCTTTTTTGGTTCAGGATTCAACTATTTTGTTGAAGATTTGTTCGTTTTGTTAAAAAATCACCTACTTTGTTTAAGCTCATACTACTTTTTAAAAAGCTATTTTTTTTTTGGTTCAAGATTCATCATTTAAGTTGAAAATTCATATTTTCGGGTTTATAATTGAACTCTTTTGTAGAAAATTCGTCTTTTTGGATTGAAAATTCAACGATTTGGTATAAAATTGAACTATCCGGTTAAGAATTAACATTTTGTGTTGTAAATTCATATTTTTGGTTGAAAATTGAACTACTTTGTTAAAAATGAAACTATTTCATGAAAAATGAAGTATTAGGTAGAAAATTAACTTTTTTGAGAAAAATTCATATTTTCGGGTTGGAAATCGAACTGTTTGGTAGCTAAATCGTCTTTTTGCACTGAAAAATCAACAAATCTCTTGACAATTTATGTATTTTGTTGAAAATACGTCTTTTTTGGTAGAACATCAATATTCTTAGTGGAAAAATTATCTTTTTAGTTGAAAATTAAGCTTTTTTTTTCTTGCAAATTCGTTTTCTCATTAAAAATGAACTTTTTATCTGAAAATGTAGATTTACATTTTATGTTGGAAATTTATCCTTAATAGGTTGAAAAGTTAACAGTTTGGTGAAAAATGCAAGTATTTTATTGCAAATTTGTATTTTTTATCAGGAAATTAATCGCTCTTGTTTAAAATTGATCTTTTTTGTTGACGATTCAACTATTTAGTTAAAAAAAATTCGTTTTCTTTGTTTTAATTCAGCTGTTTGAAAATTCTTTTTCTTTGTCGGAAAATAATTTTTTTAAACTGAAAATTTAACGATTCCATTTTAAGTTAAAAAAATATTAATTTTAGTTGAAAATTCAACCAATGGTTTGAAGTTTATCTTTATTTATTGAAAAGTCTTCATTTTGGTTGAAGATTCAACTATTTTGTTAAAAATTAATTTTTTGTTCGTTTAATTAAACTGGTTGGAAATTCGTCTTTTGTAAGAAAATTCATCTTTTATGGTTTAAAAGTCATCTGTCTTGGTTGAAACAGGGCTCGGAACTGTTCAAGCTTCAAAAAATAGTTAAATAGTATAATAACCAAAACATATTTCAATTTAATTTCAAAAACAATAGAATTCATTCAAAAATTACGATTTTTCAACAAAATAGGTTATTTTTCAACCGAATTGATGAGTTTTTAAAGCAAAAAGACCAATTTTTACAAAAAAGTTCAATTTTCATCCAGTAAATATGGATTTTTGACAAAAAAGTTATCTTTCAACCAAACAGTTGAATTTTCTAATAAAACAGGGGAATCTTCAACCGAAAAAGACGAATTTTCAACAAAATAAGTACATTTTTGAACACAAAGATGAGTTTTTATAGTAAAATTATGTATATTCAAACAAAAGGGTGATTTTAAATCAAGAAGATTAATATTCTAACAAAAAAGACGAATTTTCATCTAAAATGATGAATCTTCAACAAAAAAATATAGTTTCAATAAAAATTGTTCAACTTTGAACCCAATTTCGATCAAAGAAGATAAATTCTCATCGAAAAATATAATACATAGTTCGATATTTCAATAAAAAATATTTAAATTTCAAATTAAAAACTGGCCATTTTAGCTTAACTGCCATTTTTATCAGGATTCATAATAATTCAATTGATAGCCCTTTTTATACATTTTAGATACGAACTAATTATTATTTTATTGTTATTTTCTGATTTTCCCGGCTCTAATGTGCCAAATTTACTGAAAAATATGTAATTTTCACATTTTTCACAAGTTTTTAAATAATACGATTAATGAATTAATTCATTTCGTTATTTCGGACAAAAAATGCAACCAAAAGTAACTTTTTCAAAAAGAAGTAACTTTTTAGTAACCGCGGATGAAAAAAGTAACTAAGTTACTACAAAGTAAGCCGTTCCGGGCCCTGCGTTGAAAATTAAGTTCAGATACCGTTTCAGCTGTTTTTCAACGAAATTGAATCTTTTTTATTTGAAAATTCAACCATTTGGGTTGAAATTTCCTGTTTGTAGGTTGAGAATTCAAAAACATGGTTAAAAAATTCAACTATTTTGTTGAAAATTTAACTATTTTGTTAAAAAGTCACCTTTTTTGGCTGACTTAAACTGTTTTTTTCTTCAAAATAAAATCTTTTTTGCTTGAAATGTTGTCTATTTTTTTAACTTAATATTTTCGGGTTGAAAATTCAACTATTTTACAGAAACTTTATCTTTTAGCTTGTAAGTTCAACCATTTCAATAAAAATTCAACTATTTATTTGAAAATTCATCATTTTAGTTGTAAAATCATCTCTTTGGCTGCAAATTAAACTCTTTTGTTAATAATTCGTCTTTTTGGTAAACAATTAATATTTGCGGGATGTAAATTCAACTTTTTTGTAGAAAATTCATCTCTTTAGGTAGAAATTGTATTTTATTTAGATTGAAGATTAATCTTTTTTCTTTGGAAATTCATCTCGCTAGTTGAAAATGTAACTACTTTCTTAAAAACTCTTTTTTTTCTTTGGTTGAAAATTAACATTCTTAACTGAAAATGTAATCATTCCATTTTTTGTTGAAAATTGACTATTTTTCTAATTGAAAATTAAAGTAGATACGCAAAAATTGAACAATTTCGTTGAAAATTAATTTTTTTTGTTCCAGGATCAACTCTTTACTTGATAATTCGTTTTTTTGTGTGGAAAATTAATTTTTTCAAACTAAAAATGTAACTTTTCCATTTTTTGTTTACAATCAATATTTATTTAAAGTTCACATTTTTGGTTTGAAAATTGAATTTTTTGTCTAAAAGTTAAAGTATCTAGTTAAAAATTCATTTTTTTATTGAAGGTTCATTATTTTAGTTAAAAATTCATCTTTTTGGTTAAATATAAAACTATATTGCTGAAAATTCAACTATTTTGTACAAAATTCGTCTTTTTGGTTGAAAGATTGTCTTTTTTGGTTAAAAGTTTAATTACTTTATTATAAATTCATCACATTGGCTAAAAAATTGACTATTTTATTGAAAATTCTTTTGTTTTTATATGAAACTTTATTTTTTAATCAAAAATATGACTTTTACATTTTTGATTGAAAATTGATCTTTTTTACTGCAAAATTCAACTGTTTATTTGAAAGTTCATTTATTTTATTGCGATTTCATGTTTTTTGGTAGAAAATTTATCTTCTGCTTTGAAAATTCGGCTTTTCAATTGAGAATTCATCTTGGAGATCGAATATTCAACTATTTTGTCGAAAATGTAATTATTTTGATAAAAATTCAAATCTTAGGTAGAAAATTAAATTATTTTGTTTAAAATTCGTTTTTTCATTGAAATATCAACAATTATATTTTTCATTGAAAATGAAGTGTGCAGACAGATTATATTGCAGGGTCAACTATAGGACAGCCCTTGAAGATGGCTAAAACGACTATCTCTAGAAGGTTAAAACAAGAGGTAAGGTACATATGAGGCTACATATGCATGTAATAATGTTATGGCAATGTTCATTAAAAATTATGGTAATGTTAATAATTTTATATAATGTAATAGCGATGAACCTATTACCACATATCTTTCTCTGGTCCACCTGTATACTTACAAACTTAGGTAAGCCACCTTTTCCTGTCAAAAATTCCATTGCAAGAACGACAACGTTTTCCAAGAGGACGGATAGTTTCCATACTCATAGGCTTTCTGCGCCGCTTGCGAGTTTGTCAGTCAGAAGTTTGAGAAACAATTTATTTAACACTTACATTAACGTAAGATATACATTTTTTTTTGTTAAAAATGTTTACCTTATTTCTTTGATTCCTCATTTTACACAAAAAAAGTATAATTCACCGCCTTCATCTCTGAAAACCCCCATAATTCATAATTATTGTCTTAAATAACTAAGTAACAATTAGCGCACAGCGATTTTTGTTTAACTCTTCATTACACACATTCAGCTGCTTAATGCAAAAGGTTTCATTAAAATCGGTGTAAAGCATCCGGGTTGAAAGATTTTTCATTTTTAACGTCTAACGTGACTCTTCTATAAGTAAAAATAAGAGTTGCTGAAGTATACTGTTGTTAATGTTAAGGGATTCAAAGTGGAAACTCATCGTTCTGATTAGAATTAGAAACTCTTTATTTAACAATTAAGCATGTTTACTTTATACACATTTAAACACACATTACAAGCTTGATAATTTATTTCGCCTCATAAACTCATGATCGTAAACGAAAAATCGTAATAGTAATTTTATTTGTCACCACCTACGTACACATAGATACAAATATTATCAACATACAAAATAATACTTTTATCAACGGTTTTTATTGTTCTCTTAATTCTCCTTCTTCATACGATTTGAAGTCATTCTATATATTATGGAATCACGACCCGGGTCCATACTGGCGATGGCAACTGAAAAAGAAATATTTTTTGTCAACATGTTTCAAATTAAGCTCTGTGTTGTAGGGCGGGGTAAAAATTCCTGATCGATTTCTGTATTGCATAAGCTAAAATTAAGTTCAATGTGAATTTTTAGTTCTGTTAGTGAGAAACCTCCCTCTATGAGAAAGCAAATTTTATCACTATGAGGAAGAAAACTGCTCATGAAATAAGCACAAATGAATACATCCATAGTACTTCGTATTGGCTTTGTTATAAAATGAAACTGTTGTACGCTAAATTATATTTCGCGAATATCTAAAATATTCTTTCTATCATCAACTGGATATCCTAACCTCAGCTGTCAAAACACACAGTGCACTCACACTCGCCCATACCCATCTGCGATGCGGAGCACACGCACGCCAGCTGCAGATAGATTTCGCGAGGTGAAAGTATATAAAAGTATGGTCAGGTCAGAGACACCGCCACTACCACATTGTACTCGACTCGCGTCGAGATCATACCTCCCTGTTCCTCCCAAATAAGTGGAGGTTGTCCCTCCCTGGTTTTTATGCTCCAGCTCGAGCAGAAATTCCTACACCTGGAATGTACGAGTTTTCCGCGACCAGCGAAGCTTCTCTCAACATGTCAGTCGCTGTCCTCAACTACATTTCTTTACCTCTAACGCACAAAAACCCAGCCGATTAGAATACGACACTAAATTCCAATTTATCTTTTCACTTGTAAATAAACTATCACCTTAACTTTAACCACTTTGCTTACTTTTTTATAAACCAGTTCCCTACCAATAATTTTAAGTAATGAGGTCCAGTCTCAGCTCACAGGCTGGCCTCAAAACAAAAAAGACAGATCATTCGACCTTTCCTTGTTAATTAATCTGTGACAATATTCAAGTGCAGGGGTTATTAGGCGTGAAAAAAATACAATGAAAAAGACCTTATAAACGATGTTACAAAATAAGTGTGCTTGAGGCTTTTAAGGTCACGTATCCTAGTAAATAAAAAATTCTATGAAATTCACAAAAAAAAAATGTTATTGCTCTGTCGATGTCAACGAGTTTCGACTCCGCACCATGCCCTCATGAGGCCGACAAGAAAAAAGCGTAATCAAGCATACCTTATTCAAGAGCAGATAGTATCTGATGATTAATGTGCAAGGTTTTGAATTTACCACCGCAGAATTAATGCGTTATCTCTTCGCACGATTTGCATGCTTCGTTGGAAACCAAGGTAAAATGAGAAATCGTAATTCTAACACTTTTGATAGAGGTTTAGAGGAATTTAGTAGTTTAAGGAATATTTCATAGATAATAGTTGTGCTAGTTTAGTTGTAAATAAACTGCATCATGTTGGGCGGTAGGAGATAGTGATTAAAGAGTGTTTTGAATTCTTTGAAATAGTTTCCTTTTGATTCGATGGAGGATGTTCTTCGTGATTTAAATTTTTAATTTCAATGTAAAACAAAATAAAGTTAAAATGTTGATAACGTCGAGTCATTGTGGAGTCCCTAACCTTAACCTAACCTTTTTTCAATTCCAATTTAATCTAATACTCTAAGAGAAAGTTTTGATTCCAGACCCCGGTATTTATGGAAAGGTAGAGTGCAATATGCAGGGATAAATAGGGATAAATATAAAAGATATTGATATAAAGGGGGAGGGAAAAGGGATGATTGAAAAGGGAGAGGGAAAATGTGGACTTCGCACCGTTTAACTTTCCCTGTTACAATTATTTACCTTTGCTTTTTCCTTCCTCATAGAGGAAGCTCTGTAATGGTAACAGTTTCGAATTTTTTAAATTTATTCAATTAAACGTTCCTCAATTAAAAATGTCTAATATAATGTTCTAAGCAATTTTCCAGATGTGTATGGGTGTGTGTGTGTGTGTGACACATACATAACTTGAATACAGTTACAGATAAAATGATGAAATTTGGAGGGTTTATTTTCACCACGAATATTTCGAAACTGACAGAAGGATTTCTGAAAATATTGATTACATTTTTTTAGCACTTCATATTATTTTAAAAATCGGTTTTTATAGTAAAACTTTTTTCATTTACATTATTGAAAGTTGATGCAAGACGGGAAAAGATTCCTTGATTCGAGACAAATCTAATAACCTATAATATTAATACATTGTCTTCAAGAGTACGAAAGTTATGGATATAATTTGAAAAATCTGTTTCAAACATTTTTTTTCATTAACATAATTCAAAGTTCAATAAAGTGTAAACACCCGAGATCGGATTCACAGCTAATTTTAGAGATTTTAATAATAGAACTATGTATATTTTCAATATATGGAAGAACTAAAATTCTACTGAAGTCAGTTACTGGGAACTCTATAAAAAATTGAACACATCAAAATCCCGGATGATTACGAAATTATTTCTCTAAATGTCGTCTCAATTTTCACTAACAATGACTGACCTAGCAACTGAAATCATTAAGGGCAGCTGGGATATAATTAAAAATTTCACATAACTAACATATTCAGACTTCATCAATGCAATTCAATTTTGCCTCCACAATGCTTAAATCAAATTGGAAGAAAAAATTTACAAGCACAAGTTCCGATCCCCCATGAGATATCCTATATCAGCATTCGTCGCGGATACAGTTACAAACGATATAAAATATAAAGTCTTAGAAAACAAAAAGCTCAAAAATAACAATATAATTTACTATGGCCATGTGGATGTCAATTGTAACAATTAAGAACATTAAGGTCAATAAATTATTACATCAATTTAATAAACAGAGGGGTACTTTAAAATGCGTACTAGAGAGTAAGAGCTAAAAAATTTCACTTGAAAAATATTAAAATTGTCACACAAAGCCTAGAACAGAATAACTCCTCTTTGTAATTTATTCACAAAGCTATTAAGAAAAGATTAGAACGCCACACACTCAACAAGACTATTTCTCAGAAAAAAAGAAACTGACTTTAGTAAAAACTTAGTTCATCCATATATTGAAAATATACATTAATCTATTATTAGAATTGATAAGAAAGCAAAGGTAAACATAATATTTGAATCGGAAACGAACTCCGGGAGACCCTCTGCAAATCACCCAAAGATATTATACCGAAATTCGAAAAAACTAATGTGTTGTATGAAATAACACAAAGAGATTGTGGCGCAGTATACACAGACGAAACAAAACGACATTTAAGTCTCAGCCCACAGGCTGACCTCAAAAAAAGCTAAATTCATGTTAAACAACACAGGTAACCAAAATTAACAAATTGCTTTACAACTATAAGCTAAATAATGGTAACTGAAAATCTCTAATTTAATTAAAAACTTTTCAAGTGATTGTTGAGGTTAGCGATTTCACAGTGACCCGACAGAATTAGCATTTTAACTTTATGTATGACTGGAAGGCGTAATTTTCAATAAAACGAGTGCAGATTATATAAGAGTAGGGAGCTACAAGTTTCTTGTGACGGAGTAACAGCTTCCATCGTTTTTTAAACATTCTTTGAATAAGAGGTGCTTTTAACTCCTGTAAACCATCTGTTACCAATCATTACGGCATAGAATACGTTTTGGACGCCTTATGAATTGATGCGTTGTGCTCTTTTCGGCATAAAATGAATACCAGGTAACACGATTTCACATTTTCCAAAAGATTTTCTATCCTACTCTTCTGATCTACTTGGGAGGTCCTGGTATATACCGCCACTTTGGCGGTATATAGAAGTCCCAATGCGGACCCTTCATGGGACAGTACTCTGGAAGATGCCTTACCTGTGAACAGTATGTCAAACATGGTATGCCCTAAACAGTGAAAAGAGGGGATACCTTCGTCATTCTCGCATAGGCCCTCCTCTAAATATGTTTGAAAAAAAAATTAATCTAGCGGGGGTATGGTCCGGACAGCAACGAAATTCATGAGATAACTTAATTGTTTTTCCGAAATTTAAGACTTACGTCCTTATGCCCCGGGACTCTTCAACTAATTGATTTAAATCAAAGCTCAACATGATCGATTCACTTTATTTTTATTTGTTTCAATAATCTGTCATATTTTGAATGTAACTTTTTATTATAATAATACAGAAAAATGCAGTTTTTTGCACATTTTTCGACAAATTTCATTAGCTACTCTCATGTTGACTTTTTTCATTACTTCTCCGTAATTTTTTAAACAATTTCCATTCGTTTATAAAATTGCTATTTTAGTGCATTTTTCGAAAATTGTGATAGGCACCATTTTGTATTCCTTAAATGATCAATTTTCGCATTATCGCTGTTTTCAATGTGTAAAAAGCTGCCTCTATCTACTCAGGTGAAAACGTTATATATAGTGGACAAGACAATGATATTTTTCATTTGTTTTATACATTTTTCTATATAAAACAACTGAAAAATATCAGTCATTTGTCCAGTATATATAAACTATATATAACTTTTTCGCCTGGGTAGATAGATGTTCTATTTTATATGATAAAATTACCTTATTCTGAAGGTTGTACTCACTTTTCCCCATTTAAATATCATGGGAAATTTTAATTGCGTTGCGCAAATTCTAAATATTAACCAATTTTTTCTTTGTGAAATCATTTTCTCGTCAAATGATGACTTCGTGCAAGATGAATCACATAAATTAGATGATATGAAAATTGTGACAATGACGACAACTTGGCATCATGGCAAATAATAAATATTTGGAAAAATAACAATTATGATAAATGGTAATAGAGAATTTGCATGCAGTTTTTAAATATTTTTATTTTAAAGTTTATGATCTATACATTTGACAAAAAGGTTTGTATTTTTATTTAAAGTACTTTGGTGATTACCAAAAAGTTGAAGGTTTTAGACACTGAGATTTTCGAAAACAAAAAAATTTCAAACAGCCTGAAATATATATTTTTAATTAAGAGTAACTCAAGAGAGTATGAAAATATAAAATTTATAGAATAAGGGATGTATTTGTGATGTTTATGAATTTTACATATTGCTAAAGGTGACGTGACAGAACATGCGACTACGATACAATAAATAAATTAAAAAATCTTTTAAAAATATAAGCAGAACAGATAAAATTTGAGAGTTGATCAAGAAACCTGAGAACTGTGAGAACAGCTCAAACAGAAAAACTCTGAGAACAGCAATTAGATCCGAACTCAAGAGAACGATATCAAGGTCTATGGCTTAACACTAGAAGTACCGAGCGGGGTCAATTTACCCCTTTCGATTTTTAAAGTGGTAAATCTCCACAGCGGTTGCTTGTAGTGAGATAGCGTTTTGTGACTTTAAATTATTTATAAATAGGAGTATTTGACCATTTTTTCGGAAATATTGAATGCGCACTCTCAACAAAAATTATTCAGAAATCATTAGAAAATCATCAGATAATGTCGGTACTTCTAGTGTTAATGGCTCGGTTTTTTAAATTTTTTAAAGAGGAAAATTAAAGACATAATATTAACACGACAATCTGTGCATCAAATTATTTTTGAATAAAAAGGATCAAACATATTATGAATCCAAAAATCAATTGTTATTCATTATAGGATACTACGAGTGAAGCTTTCTATGATATGCTTGATATTAGTAATGTATGTAAATATGAGCTTGAAGCTTTTTATCATATTGGTATTGACATTATTTTTCTTGTAAAAAAAAAATAAATAAAATTAATTTTTCACTTTTAATTTTTGGTATAAGCGTCAATCCTTAATATTTCGGAAATCTTTTTAGGCATTTTAATAATTGTTTGAAATTAAAATGATCAGAATATTAAAATACAACAATCTCCTATAAATATTTGATAAAACTATCCAAGGCATTGTTGTATCTCGAAAGATCCCTTTTTAAATTGATTGCATAATTGCCCTCTCTCTTAATGTATAACATTTTCATAAATTTCCTCTTTCCTTAAATTTATGAACATGTTATACATTAAGAGAGAGGGCAATAATACAATCAACTGAAAAAGGGATATTTCGAGATACAAAAAGCTTTTGATAGTTTTATAAAATATTTATAGGAAATTTTTGTATTCTAATATTCTCATCATTGTCATTTCAAACCATTATTAAAATGCATAAAAAGGTTTCCGAAATATCAAGGATTGACGCTTATACCAAAAATTAAAAGTGAAAAATTCATTAAAATTTTTTGTAAAAACGAAAAATAATGTAAATACCATTATGATAAGAAACTTCAAGCTCATATTTACATACATTACTAATATTAAGCATACCATAGAAACATTTACTCGAAGTGTCCTATAATGAATACCCTGATGAGGAGATCTAAAATTGCCTCGAAACATGTTGGTCCCAAAGTAGTATGAGACGCAGAAAGAAAAAAGAAATGAGAGCGAGGATGGCTTGGTTGTCTCTTTCCTAATTCTCTCCCTCTTTTTCCTTTGTTATATGTTTGTCTCTAACGAGCCGATTACAATGTTGATTGAAAACATTTTTTTAGGTCCTTATATGCAATTTTTCTTGCATAAATTGAACTTTTTTAATGTGTTTTCTCAAAATAACTGATTTTTGGACTCATAATATGTTTGAACCCTTTTGTTCAAAAATAATTTTTTGCACAGATTGTCTTGTTAATATTATGACTTTAATATTCTTCTTAAGAAAAGATTTACATTTTTTCTAAATGAGGAAAATGACTATTTTCACGATTTATTTGATTTTAACTTCAGAGTTTCAAAACATCTTTTCATGATGTAGCAGGGATGTCCACGGCAAGAGCAAAGATCGAAAATCTGTCATTCGTCAACTTCTGATGCAGAGAGCGAACGAGCGTGCGAGGAAAAGGCACGGAAAAGGGAAAAGAATATAAAAATTAGAGATTAAGGAATGTATTTGTGATGTTTATGATTTTCACATGTTGCTAAAGGTGGTGTGACAGGACATGCGTCTAAGATAAAACAAAAAAATTAAAAAATCTTTTTAAAATATATGCAGAAGAGATCAATTTTTTGTTAAATATGGGAAAAAAGACTATTTTCACGATTTATTTGATTTTAACTTCAGCGTTTCAAAACATCTTCTCATTTTATAGCAAGGATGTCCACGGCCAGAGCAAATATTGAAAATCTGTCATTCGTCAACTTCTGATGCAGAGAGTGAACGAGCGTGCGAGGAAAAGGCACGAAGAAGGGGCAGAGAAGCAAGTCAGGGAACTATCTGTGGACATCCCTGTTTTCTGGGAAATTAATATGGAGCATTACTGTACATTTTATAAAAAATATTATGCAAAATAGCGATCATTATTAACAGTTATTTGGAATTAACATTGATACATCGATTTTTAACTATAATAAAATCTTCGTAAGTATAAAATTTACAATTTTATCGCGCATGAATAGTTCGAATAATTATTTTCGAGGTTTAACCTAAAATATCAATATAGCGCGACAATATAAAAAACCTGTGGGACATAATTTGAAGTGATTTTTAAAATCCCTAACTATAAAATATTTAACCCTACTCTTGATTTTTATCTTTTTGAACTCAATCTAAGTGATATATGTGAATTTAAAATATTTAAAAAATTAGTTTTAGCATTACTTCGAAATATTTCATTTTAAATTTGTAGTTTGGGTTAGGTGCGTGACAAGATATTTTGCGTACTTTTTAATTTATAATTTCTAAAAGAAGTCAACATTTTGAAACTTAACTAAATTGTGCTTTGATATAAGTACTTTACTGAGTTAATTTTAGAAAAAAGTTATTATTAAAAGAAAAAGTGGAATCTGCCTAGGGCAAAATGAGAATGAAAGATTGAAGAAGAGACTGAGTGAGATTGAAAGAAGATTGGAAGGGGACGAAAGGGCGAAGAGAAAAAATAACACAGTAGTTAAGGGATTGAAAGTAGAAAGTGAATCGGGGGAATCGAAAATCAAAAATCTTATGAGAGATATTGGAGTTCGGGTAAGGGTAGAAGGAGTCAAGGGAATAGGATGGACGAAGGAAGGAAAAGAAAGAAGGTTTCTAGTAAAAATAGAGAGTGAGGAGAAAAAGAAAATTATGAAGGAAAAAAATATTGAGAGGGAGAAGGGAAAGAATTAAAGAAAATTTAACATGGAAGGAGAGGAAAAGGAGATGGAAAATATAGCAGAGGGCATGGGTAGAGAGGAAAAAGGGGCACATGGTATAGATAGGGACAGACAGGATATGGATAAATGGGGAGAAATGGTTTTGCGACGAAGAATTCGAAGAAATAAGGAAAAAGGGAAAAAGAGTTAAGGAAGGTAGGAAAAAGGAAGAGGTAAAGAGTTTAGAGAGGAAGAAAAGTGAGGAAGATGGGTGAGGGAATGGAAGAGAAAAACGTGAAAATGGATTTCTGGAATGTGTCAGGCTTGAAGCACAAGAATAATGGATTTTGGCGGGAGTTAGAAAAGTGGGACGTGATTATGATGAGTGAACCCTGGGCGGATGACAAGGATTGGAAGGGGATGAAAAGGATGTTACCGAAAGGGTATGTGTGTACGATGCAAGAAGCAAGAAAGGAACACGTTATAGGGATTATTTCACAGGGGTGAGAAAAGAATTGCCAGTAAAAGAGAAAAAAGAGGTGGACAGGAAGGAAAGGATGGAACAATGGTAAGAAGGTTTATAATTGGAAAAGTTAAAATAGCGGTGGTTTGTGTATATAAAAGAAGAGGAGAAGGGAAAGGTTGGAGAGTAATAAGTAGGTGGATGGAGGAAAAGAAGGAAGAGTTGGTTTTGATAGGAGGTGACTGGAATACCTGGACTGGCGAACAAGGGGGAGGGATTTGCGATAAAGAAATGGAGGCTTATATAAGGAGCTCAAAACATAGGGAGACAGACCGGGAGGGGAGGAGGTTACTAGACGTAATAGGAGGAACAGGATGGTTTATATGTAATGGCAATATGAAAGGAGATGAGGAAGAAGAGATCACATTTATAGGTTAGGGAAAAACAGTAATAGACTACATTCTGGCTGAAGAAAGAATGAGGAATATGATAGGGAGTATGAAGGTGAAGAATGAGATAAGGTTCGAGCACTTTCCGGCAATAGCTACACTGAAAGGTGGCGTCCGTAAGTGCGGCAGAGGGAGAAAGGAAAGAGGGGGAGAAAGAAATTTGAAAATGGGAGTCTGGGCGGTTGATAAATTAAAAGAGTTTAAACAAAAAATGGAAGGGGTCGATTGAGAAGGTAAGCGATGAGATAGGTACGAAAGAAGAAAGAGAAGAGGGAAAGAGAGGCTGGTGGGACGAGGAATGCAGGGAGAGTAGAGAGAATGAAAGAATGTGCAAGAAAATGAAGAAAAGGGGAAATGGAGAAGGGGGAGTACAACAGGAGAAAAAGAGAACATGAGACGATGCTGGAAAGGAAAAGGGAAAGGAGAAATGGAGAAGGGGGAGTACAACCGGAGAAAAAGAGAACGTGAGAGGATGCTGAAAAGGAAAAGGCAAATGGGAAAGGAGAAATACAAGGAAGAAGTAGAACAAGCGATCAAAGAAGGGCGTGAATGAAGAAATAGAAATGGTTGAGTGGGCGGATTATTTCAAGTGTCTGTATGAGGAGGAGAGCAAAATAGGATCAAGGGGGAAAATAGAAGGATAGTCCAGGGAGAAATGGAGGAAGCCACGAAATAACAAGAGTAGAAGTGGATCAGGCAATAGATAGAGTGCAACGAAACAAGGCTACAGGAGAGGATGACATGGAGAACTAAGCGATGAAGTATGGATGAGAAGGGGTTAGGGCAGGGATGTGGAAGATCTGCAACAAGGTCTGAAAAGGATAAAGGTGGCTGGAGGGGTGGATGACAGGGCTGGCGGTACCGCTTGTCAAGAAAGGAGAGGGTAAAAGGCAGAGGAGTACAGAGGGATCACTCTCATGCCATTGGGCTATAAAATATACGCAGAAATTCTAAGAAGAAGGTTAGAGGGTCAGATAGAAGAACAAGAAAGTATCCCACACAATCAGATGGGACTTAGAAAAGGGATGGGGACTATAGATAACATTTACGTACTCAACTACTTGGTTAACAGAAAGTAAGGGAGAAAGAGAGGGAAATTAGTCGCATTATTCGTAGATTTTAAAGCCGCTTTTGACTCAGTAAATAGATAAGTGCTATGGCAGGCAATGAAAGAGAGGGGAATAGAGGAAAGGTCGATGGAGAGAATAAAGGAAATTTTTACAGAAACCAGGATTAGGGTGATGATAGGATAGAAAAAAGGGGAGGTATTCTGGACAGGAAGAGATCTAAGACAAGGGTGCCCGTTGAGTCCGCTACTTTTGAATATGCTGCTGGCAGACTTGGAGGAGAAGCTAAAGGAGACTCTCTAGCATACGCGGACGACGTAGTTCTGTTAGCAGATGATGAGAAGGGGATGAACCTAATGATGAGAATTATCGAAGAGTATGCGGGAGCAAAAGACTTGACGGTGAACGTGGAGAAGACCAAGGTAATCTGCTACAGAAGGAGAAAGGGCAAAATAGATTACGTTTGGAAGATGAACGGACAAAGAGTGGAAATTGTGATTTAATGACGATTGGAGGATGAGGGTTTGGTTGTTTGATGCTTTGGGTTGGGCGGTGTTGTGTTATGGCGTGGAGGTCTGGCGATGGAAGGATAGTGGAAAGCGTGCATGAGAGATTTCTGAGATGGATAATGGGGGTTAATTGGAGTTGCCCAGGATACATGTTAAGGGAAGAATTAGGAAGGGGAAAAATAATAACTAGACAAATTAAGAGATCCTGGAGGTTTGAAGATAAGCTAAAAAAGGGAAAGGGGAGCAGAATAGCACAAGTATGCTTAGGCGAAATTCGGAATAAGGAGACGAGGGACAATTTGGGAAATTCGAAATAGGAGGAAGGAAGGAAAAAAATTATGAGTCTGCGATATACGAGAAGGGGTACTGGAGTGCCAGGACATAGAGTTAGAGTTATTAGTAACACAAGGAGAAGAGAGATAGAGAAAGAATATTGACTCGAGGTAAAATAGATTGTATATGATGATCAAAGGGTTGACGGAACCAGAAAATTTCAAAAAAATAAAAAAGGAAGAAAAATGGAGTAGGGTGGTACGGTTCAGAATGAGAAAAGAAGTGACAGCTTGTAGATATTGGATGGATGAAGAGGAGAATCTGTCTAGAGTATGTGGATACGAAATATAGTCATGGACACATGTATTAGAGAGGTGTATAGGACAAGAACATGGACAGTTGAGTATGGATGAGTGTATAAGATGGATTTTGGGTGGTAATGGACAGGGAGTGACGTGGATGATGAAAATGGAAGAACTAAGAGAAAGCAAGGGAACAGGGCAGAGCGCAACAGTTAATTCTAATATGGAAAGTAACTAGCAAAAAGTTGAATTTTAAAATCGTTGAAAATTTATTTTATCGTAAGAGGAAACGAAAGCCCTGGAAGATCGCTCATTTTTATAATTTTAGGAATTATTAGTATTAATATTATTGTTCTTTTAAGTAAGCAGTGGGTAAGTTAGATTAAGAACGGAATGTAAACATGTGTACAGAGAGCGGAGGCCCTCAAACCCGTAAAAGGGAGAGATTAAACATACATACATACATCTGACTATGACTAGTGATAAACTTTTTGGCATTCACCCACTTGGTGTTTACTTAAAACGGAATGAAAATAAAGGTTTGAAATATTAAATTAGAGTCGCTATCATGCTTACAAACGCTACATTTGCTGTAGGTTCATATATACATAAATAAAAATATGAATAATGAAATATGAAATATATGTTTCTTGTCCGGATGTCGTTCTTTTTCAAGACATAGTATGGCCGAATTTATTTCCAATCGAGCAGGCTGTGCAAGCTCAAGTCACAGAATCGTTTCAACACGAAATATGTTGGTTTTCAAAGGACTTTAGACGAAACGTATTTCACCAATTTGATGAAACATTTTTTTTTTGACAAAGTTATGAGTATTTTAATTTAAAAAATTGAAAACGTGGATTACCAAAAAATTGTCGGCGGTTTTTCTTAAAATTTTCAAAACTAATTTTCTAAAAAACCCAAGCGTTTTTTTTTCTCTTGATTTTTTTTTTCAAGCTGGTACTAATATGGTGAATATATTTCAGTAGAGTTTATATTGTTGCCACGTCTTGGAGAGGAGAAAGAATTTTTTTTCTTCTGAAAAATGAAAATTCACGATTTTTGCAAAAAGAAGACGAGTTATGAAAAAAGTTCAGTCTAAATATTCGAAACGAATATTTACACCCTACTTGATTATTTATGACAGTGGAAAATTGTTATTATTCCCATTTTAGCGAATAGTTCAATAATAACACAAGATAAACTCTACAGAAATATATTCACCATATTAGTACCATTAGAAAAAAAAAAAAAAAAAAAAAGAAAAGAAAACGCTGGGGTTTTAGCGAAAATTAGGCTTGAAATTCTTAAGAAGAACCGCCGTCATTTTGTCAATTTTAAACTTTTTCAAATTTTTCCAACAGATTTCAAAAGAGGACGAAACATATTTTTAGAATCAGGAAGAAAAAAAATTAATACCCATAATAGGTAAAAAAAATATCACACTTTTAACAAAAATGATGAAAAATTTTTGGTAATCCACGTTTTCAATTTTTCAAATTCAAATACTCATAACTTAGTCAAAAAAAATTTTTCATCAAATCGGTGAAATACGTGTCGTCTAAAATCTTTTGGAAAACAACATGTTTCGTGTTGAAACGATTCTGTGACTTGAGCTTTCACAGCCTGCCCGATTGGAAATTAATTCGGCCTTATACTTCCTACAATTAGTCGAAAATGATATTCATATAAAAGAGAAAATAATGAAAATACACTAAAGCCACTCAATGTGTGGACAGCACGATGAAAACATTTTGTCAAATTTTTTAAGACGCTATTGCAGAAATAGTTAAAATTGTAATGTGTTTCTAAATTTTAAATAACATCAAAAATACTAAACAATTTTCCTTGCATGTTGCAAGAAGTCAAGTCAATTAAAGTTGGAACGTAAATATTGGAAACCTTTGAATTTTTTTTCTGCTGAAAGCATTTTTTTTTAATTACACGAAATAAGGAAATCATGAATTTTCTATGAATATGCTTAAAAATATAAATTCATTTGATTTTTATTATTAATTTCTGATTTCCGCGTGATCATTCGTGATCGAAAAAACTGAAAGTTATAGCACACCTATCAAAATACTTCTAATTTGCATTTCAACACAATCCAGAAAATTATGAACACTGTGCTTCCTCATATAGGATTGTTTTGTATTTATTGTTGATGTAAGTGTAAGTATAGCTGCAAAGAAATAAAACTTTAAAAATAATCGGGCTCATCTATTTTCTATGATCATGAGAAAGGATTTCTGTGATACACTTCTTTATTGAATAGAAACGCAATACTTAAATATGATACTGCATTCAATACTCAAATATTTATAAAACGTATATTGGTAGTACAAGTTATATTTTTTAAAGTTGTTCTTTTAATGAATATGAAAATTTTTTTATTAAAAAACCTTTATTAATTTCTAATATTTTACAATAGGTTTTATTTACCGATGATTTACGGATAATTATTTCTAAGAATAATTATTGTGTCAGGGAGTTTGGAAAGGGAGATTTTGGATTTTAAAAGCAGTCTGAGGGGAAGGAAAAGGGGATTTTGGATTGTAAAAGCAGTCTGAGGGGATGGTAAGGGGATTTTGGATTCTAAAAGGAGTCTAAGGGGATGAAAAAGGAGATTTTGGAACGTCAAAGAAGTCTGAGGGGATGGAAAAGAGAATTTTGTATTGTAAAAGGAGTCTGAGGGAATGCAAAAGAGAATTTTGGATTGTAAAAGAAGTTTGAAGGGATAGAAAAGGCGATATTACATGCGCTTTTTATTATTTCTTGTTTAATATTTGTTTATGATTTATTATTGCTTCTTATTATTTATTGTTAAAAATGGGTGTATTTAAAAAATTAAGTTTTTTTCTGTTATAATCGTTAAACAAATTGACAAATCTGTATATTTAGATCGTAAGTTTATTTCTATCAAATACATCAATCGATTTGTGTTTCTAAATGCATCAATCGATTCATCTTGCCAACATGAACAAATTTGGAACTTATTATGTTGCTGTGTTCCTTATATTAAACAAAAAGTTACTATTAAACGATACATTGAAAATTTAAAAAATTCTGAAATTAAAATTTTTGTATGGAGATAGCTATAAGCATTCTATTGAAAAATTCCCTTGAAAGAAAATCTTAGTTGGATGGGTTTTGTTCATAAACCTGAACCTCCAGGGGCTCCATTTTTTTCTGCTATGCAAGAAGCAACTCTTTAAGGCATTTAGACTCAGGTAAATGATGGGAATCCTTCTCGACAGTTCTATGTCAAAGCTGAGTAAATCCGACCTATTGGCCCGGGATAAATACGACACCATGTTTTAAAAAAAATTCAGGTCACAGGATTACTGCCAATACTGTGATAAAAATTCTTGAAAATTTAGAATTTTTTAAATTAATTTTTTGTCTATCTCATTTTTCAGAAAAATATAAAATCGAAAAAAGTGTTTTCTTATCTGATCCGGATCTATAGTTAATCAATAACGGCCACAATTTAGGACTACAATCCTTTCAAATTACATGACCCTAGCCCAACTTGTTTCGAGTTTTCACTATGCATCATTACATCTTAGCAATTGCGTATCATTTCCTATAGGCTAGAAAACTTTCAGAGTCTGGTAAAATCACATTCAGGTTTTTAATCGCTTAGGTAACGTAAACCAAGTACAAAATTAATTATTTTATTACATTTTTACGTCGGTCTACATTTGTACTAAGAAAACTATTTTCAACACGATTTACATGCATCGAAAATCAACTTTTCTACGCCGGTATGGCAATGTCCAAAACATATTAATTAACCAATCACTGACAAGGACTATCCGAATAACTGACGCTACATCAATCATGAATTATAAATGATTAAATCATGTTTCTTCTCGTGTTTCATAAAATTAATTCGCAAAACGAAAATTAATCTATGTAGAGTAGGGCCCTAGTTATTGACAATATAACAGCAGAGGCTGCTATATTAGCCAGTCTAACGAACATCATTTAAAGTAATTTAACTGCGGTGGTATAATTTGTAGCACACCTCACATGTAATGACATGGTTATTGGTTCAAACCCAGCCCGCAGTGAATTTTTTAGAACTTCGCTTCTCACGCTTTTAATTAATACGCGAAAAGAAAAATAATTGTAATAGAGTATGACCCTACTTTTAGGCAGTCTAACCGCAGAGACATCTGCTATAAATTTAACATCTACTCACTGGGAAATGCCTCTAACAGATCTATTATCAAAATAAATGCTGCCATTCCAGCAATTTTTCCCCGTTTTTAAAATTAATTTAAAAATTATGTGAACAAAATATTTATTAATTTCATGTGAAAATAAAGTTAATTTAACGTGTTCTGCAAGAAGCAATAATTATTTTCCCTAGTAATGGCACATGTGAATTCTCTATTGGACAACAAATTTAGGAAAAACTCTTATTCGGTAAAATGCACAATAGTTCTGCAACATAAACTAAAAAGTAACAAGTAAATTTCTTCTGAAGAGAGGCCAATAACAATAATTGAATAATAGAAAGTGACTAAGAGGAACACCAAAAGCCATAAATGTTAATGCAGAGTCTTTTGAAAATTTTGAAACGATTGCCGCTACCCGAGGATCGTCGGAGCGCCCCTGGAGCCACCGCTGGGGTCCACAGCATGCGAGACGGTGGTTATGGTGAGCTGCGAGATGGTCAGGCAGATCTCACTAATCAAACAGCTGGCCAGCAAGAACATCTATGACATACGGTAAGCAAAGAAACGTCAAATGTGCCTGCTGAGGATGCTTTGGCTAGCGTTAGCTATTTGCAGCTAACCACCTCAACAGAAATACCATGGGAAAGCATCAAGTAGGATACCACAATGAAAGAGAAATTGGTGCGTCTCTATTATGAAAGTGCGAAGTTTGAAACCAAAAGCGAAAAAGGATACAACTTCAGGACGAAGTTTGCTGCAAAGTATCCTTATATGTGACGTGCGCCGAAGAAAAGGGGCTTACTCTGAAAAGTGAGATTTTTCAGGGCGAGCGGTCGAAGTCGACCCGATAGACGCGACTTTTAGGAGAGAGGAAAGACTTGCGAAATCTTCCCTCTCCACTTACTATACATTCTCACCCGTATAGCGGCGCGTCTCACGGACGGGGTATAGATGAGACCCGTAGATTGCAGTGGTGAGTGGTGGAAGTGTTTCACGGGATCTCGAGCGAAAGCCTGATTTCTCGGGTGCCTAACAACTCAATTATTAGCAATAATAACGTTCGGAAATTTTTATCGATGATTTTATTAAAAAGAGCAACTCAAAAACTATCGAAAGGTGTGAAAACCTCGATTTCGATTTTTTAAAGAGTAAGCCCCTTTTCTTTGGCGCACGTCACATATATTGAAACTTATATTCTCGACAATTCTTTCTGTCGCGCACTCGAGGCCTGACATAGTTCTCCTTGACTATGAGAAACGAACCACGTTCGTTATCGAATTTTCGGCGCCAGCTGACAAAAACATCATAGCCAAGGAGAATGGAAAGAAAGAGAAGTATAAAGACCTTAAAAGGAAGTTGCGACGGGTATACCCGGAATATTCTGTTAAGCTAGTCTTCCTGATCGTCGGTGCTCTTGAAGGTGCCAAGCTTTCACTAGTTAATAGCCTGAAAAGCATCCCTGCGTGTCCACGAAATTCTGAGACACTTGCGGGGAAAATACAGAAGGCGGTCGTCCTTGGGTCGCTCCATGTCCTCAGGGTGCACGGGACTTTTGCCAGATCGTCGTATTGAGTCCATCGCAGACTGTAAACACCTATCTCACGGTCGTGAGACGTGGTAGCAGCTGAAATGTTACCGCAATTTCGCCGGAAGCGGGTGCAATTTTGTAAAATGGCACCCGCTCCCGGTGAAATCCCGCGGTTGTCCTTATGACAAGTTTTTAACTGTATATATAAAAATATACTACTGTAAAGAAAATCTGTCTTCTGATTAGTTATGGCATTTAATGTAGTACAATTACTATTAAAAATGTTCATAAACGTTACTCTTGAAAATAAGTAACGCGTCACGGTTGCCCATACTGAAATAAGTAACTTTTCTGCAAAACACTGTTAAAAAGTCGTATTTTCGATATGATACCTAAATAGCAATCCTTAAGGTTTTAATAAATAAAAAAAAAAACAGAAATTTTGTGATGCACCCTAAGGATTGTTACCAATCCACTTTAGTAGAAAAAACTACAAAAGTGAATTAGTAACAAAATTACTGTGCATTTATTGTAACATATTCGCAGATTTTTCTTGTTTAGAAAATGCGTTTTCTATTAATTATCATATTATTTAGTAATTTGTACTAATACTTATCAGTAAAACTACTTACTAAAGCAATCAGTAACACACTTGTTTTAAATTCATTAGTGACATATTACTAATTCAGACTAAGGGAATACGATAACTTTAAATAAATTATGTCGATAACTAGTGATTTAGATAGAGTTCTATGGAATTTCAGTTAATTGGACTGTATTCTCCAATAATTTCTAATGATTTCCAGAAAAGTTTAGTTAATTAAAGTAAATTTTACTGGATTATTGGGAATTCTAAGGGCTTTCATAGTTCAATTCTACTGATTTCTAGCGAGTTATATATTGATTTCGAGCCAATTTAGGTGAATTCAATTAATTCTTGCAGAACTAATTTCATTGACTTCAAAGTCCATTCATGCGCGAATTGGAATAAATGAGAAGAAATCCAAAAAATGTACAATTAATTTAATTAAACTGAAAGCGAACTCAAGGTGTATTCTGAGTAACTGAATTTCACTGGATACAACTGATTTTAACTAATGAATCCCGGCAAATAATGAATCTACGAATTTGATAGGATTGTTCGTTTAATGAAGGATAGCAAAACTTTACTGTAATTTGTTAATTTGACAGACGGTGATTGCGAATAACCTAATTAATAGTACTTTTCTACTAAGATTAAGTTACATTTAACTAATTGAGAATCCGAGAGTGGGATCCTATATAAAATTGACTTATTTCTTTGTAAATTCTACGTGAATAATTCACGAACATTTATTTTGGAACAATTGATTTAAGTGAATTAAGGATAAATTAAATTAAGCGGAATTTAAACAAAATTCAAGGGAATTCATTTGAATTCATAAGCTTAGTATCTGAGATGTAATATTTAATTTGTGTCAAGTACTCATCCTATTCTTTTTTGTAAGCTTGTGTCGCCAAATGCTCGACATAAATATCATTTTTGCTCATGCGCTTGAAGTAATTAAATTTCTTTTTATAAAGTGAAATCTAAAATTCGTGTTTTGTGTTCTGTTATCTGTGATCTGTTCCCACTTGAAAAAGTGGACGAACAAAAGGACGTAAAAAAGTACGTATAAAAGGACGTTCAAAAGTACTTATGAAGTACCATCTAGCATAATAATGCGTATATTTTATGAAATAAAGTTTCTTCTCTCGATCTCTCTAGTAGCTTAATGGGAAAAGCACCTCACCGGAAATCAGAAGTTGTGTGGTTCAAATCCCAGCAGAGTGAAAGGAGAATAACTTTTTTCCGAAAAAAATTAATTTAAGAATTTTTTTTTCAAACCAAGAAATATGACTTTTCTCCTGAGAAGAATGAATTTACAAACTGGAAGAAGGAATTTCGTAATAAAAATATTGAATTTTCGACAAAAGATATGACTTCAAACAAATAGTTCAATTTTCTACAAAATAAATTATCTTTTAAAAACATAGTTGTCTTTTCAACCCAATGTCTGCATTTTCAGCTTCCAAAGATAAATGTTCAGCCAAGAACAATAATTTTCTAAAGGAATCTGTATTATCATTAGAGAATAACAGAAAATTTTCAACGCCTTTTTTATACTAGATGGAGTTATGAATGAAAAATCATTTTTATTTCATTTTTTTTTCTGAAAAAAAGTTCTTCTCCTTTCACTCCGCTGGGATTCGAACCACAGAACTTCTGATTCCCGGTCAGGTGCTTTTCCCACTAAGCTACTAGAGAGATCGAGAAAAAAAAATTATTTCAGAAAATATACGCATTATTATGCTAGGTGGTATAACTCCATCTAGTCTGAAAAAGACGTTAACAGTTTTAGTGATGGAAAGTAAGGAGGGAAAGGGAGGGAAAATAATGGAAGGGTTAGTATTTTCTTCTTACTAGTTAATTTTTCCAGTACTATTCGCGGTAACAAAGGTAATTTTGTGAATAAGTAACGAATCGTCCGTTCGTCCATTGTACTTTTTTTCTAAGGAGGGGAAGTAGGAGGAAATGAGTGGAGGGAAAGAAAAAAATGATGAAGATGGGAAGTGGGAGAAATTGTGGAGGGGGAAGTGTGAAGAAATGAAGGGAGGGCAAATAGGTGTAGGAGTAGAAATAAGGGGCAATGAAATAGAGGAAATTAGGAGTAATTAAGGGGAAGTGAGGAAATTGAGGGAGAATAAGAAGATGGGCAATGAGGGGAAAGATACAGTTGAAAAGTAGGGTGAATGAGAGAAGGGGAAGTTGGGGAAATAAAGGGGTAATAGAGGAAGAGAGAGGAAGTGATTTAAGGGTAAGTTATGGGAAATAAAGGGGTAGTAGGGGAAGTGAGGAGAAATGAAGGGAGGACAAATAGGTGTAGGAGCAGAAAAGAGGGGCGGTGATTGGAGAAAATTAGGGCTCATCACAGGGAATTAGGAAAAGTAAGGGAAAATGAAAGGATGAGCAATGAGGAGAAATAGACAGTGAGAAAGTAGGGTAAATAACGGAAGGGGAAGTCAGGATGAAGGGGTACTAGGGGAAGAGAGTGGAAGTGATTGAAGGGGAAGTTAGGATAAATAAAGTGGAAGTAGGGAAAGTTAGAACGGAGGAAGTAGGGAAAATAAGGGAAGGGTTAGTATTTTCTTTTTACAAGTTACTTTTTTCAGTAGTGGTTGTGATAACAAAGGCTATTTTATAAATAAGTAAAAATCGTCCGTATATCATATTTTTTACCTGGAAGGGGGCAGGTGAATAGGAATTAGTGTAGGGGTAGTGAGGAGAGTAAACGAAGAAGTATCGAATATTCTGAGAGGTGACGTAAGGAGAAATAAGAGGAGAGCAAGTAGGTGTAGATGGGAAAATGAGGGGAGGGGCAGTAGAGTTGAATAGGGGTAATGAAGCAAGAGTAAGGACAGTGAGGGGGAATGAGGGGATGAGCAGTAAGGGGAAATAAGCGGAGGAAAAGTAGAGCAAGTCAGGAAAAATTGAGGGAGGGAAAGTAGTTTAAATGAGGGAAGGAAAAGTTAGGCAAAATAAAGGGTAGTAGGGGAAGTGAGGAAAAGTGAGGGAAGGTGAAGTAAGGAGAAATAAAGGGTAGTGGAGTGAGTAAGGGGAAGTAAGGTAGGAGAAAGTAGGGGAAATGAGGGAAGGGTTGGTAAAAAAATTATGGTGAGGGGAAGTAGAGAAAATGGTGAGGGAACAGGTGAGTAGAAATGAAGCGAGTGCAAATAGGTGAAGAAGTGAAAATGAGGGGCAATGAAATAGATGAGATTAGAAGTAATAAAGTAATAAAAATGAGGCAGAACACGGAGATGGGCAGCGAGGGGAAATGAGCAGTGGGAAATTGAGGCAAATGACGGAAGGGGAAGTTAGGGGAAATGAAGGGGTATCAGAGGCAGAGAATGGAAGTAATTAAAGGAGAAGTTAGGGAAACAAAAGTGATAGTAGAGGAAGTAAGGAGGGTGAAGGGAAATGAGTGCAGGAAAAGTAGGAAGATTAAGCGAAGGGATAGTAGGGGATACTGTTAGAGTTTGAGTGAGGAGAAATGAGGAGAGAGCAAGTAAGTGTAGATGTAGAAATGACGGAAGGGGCAATAGATTTAATTGGGTATAATAAAGGAGAAGTAAGGGAAATGAGGAGAAAGAAGGGGATGGGAAGTGAGGACAAATAAGCGGAGGAAAAGTAGGGCAGGTAAGGAAAAATGAAGTCAGGGAAAGTAGTTTAAGTGAGAGAAGGAAAAGTCAAGCAAAATAAAGGTTAATAGGTAGAGTGAGGGAAGCGGATGTTAGGGAAAATAAGGGGGTAGATTAGGGAATGAGGGGAAATGAAAAAGAAGGAAGTAGGGAAAGTAAGGAAAGGGGCAGTGAAGGATGTCAGTGGAAATCAGAGTTGGGGCAGTATGAAAAGTGACGAGAGGAAAAGCGTGGAAAGTGAGTGATGAAGCAGTGAAAGGAATGAATGGAAATGAAGAAGGGGAAGTAGAGGTAATTATTAAAAATGCCATTGAGTAGGTAAGGATGATTGGGCGAAGGTGAGTATATAAGTAGATGAAGGGATGTGTGGACTGGGAAAGAGAAGTTGGAGAAGATTATCTGGCGAAGAGAGGAGAGGGGAAGTAGAGAAAGAGGAATGAGTTAAGTAGAAGCGAGGGAGAAGTGAGAGGTGGGGGGCTTAGGACAAGTGATTGAATGGTCAGCAGGACAATTGATGGGAGTGGAAGTAGGAGAAGTAGGGGAATGAGGAGCAAAGAAGGAGGGGAATTAAAAGAAATAAAGGAGGGAAATTGAAAGAAATAAAGGAGGGGTGAGGAAGCCGGGAAAATTATTTCAAATGACGGTGGGTGAAGTACGGGAAGTGATGGGAAAATAGAGAGATAATGAGGAGAGTGGGTTTAAGTAAGGGGAAGTAGGGGAAGGGGAGTTTTACCAGGGAAAGCGAGGAGAGGGGGAATAAGACGAGAAGGAAATTGGCTACAAAAGCCTTTTTTTAACTTTTCCATTTTTAGTTCAAAATTTACAGTTTTTAGTTGGTGATTCAACTATTTTGTTAAAAAATTTACATCTTTCAGTTGAAAATGAAAGATTTATCTCTTTGGTTGAAAATACGTATTTTTGTAAAACATTAACTTTTAACTAAAAATTTAATTCTATTATTGTTGGTTGAATTTTTAACCTCTCAGGGAAATTTCGCACATGTTGTAATATGACACCTGGGGTACATCCAGCGTGCAAGGTAATATGATACCCAGGGTAACTTTGGCCTCAGGCCTTCTTATTCACACACAGCGGAGGTGGTTATTATTTTTTTGTTTAAATTAATCAAGAAAATGATATTTTTAATCAGTAATAATAACAATAATTATTTATTTTTTTGTAACTCAAGGTTAAGAATAACCACAGAATATAAATTTTTCCGCTTATATTAGTTTCTCCTGTGATTTCCGGGAATAAAAATAATTTGATGGCGGGATGAAAAAGGGACAAGTTCGTAGAATGAACGGATCTATCACTGGATAATATGCAAATTTAGTGGGGAAGGATTCGATAGGGTGAGGGAGAGAGAGATGGGGATCTGAAAAGGGAAGAGTCAAGTTCGTGGGGTGATTAGCGGGACAAAAACTCGATGCAGAACTACAAGTGCGGACCAAATTGGTAGAAAATTGATAATTGGCGAACAAACGTGTCATATTCGAAGAAATGTTATTTCACTTCTTCCCTTCCTAACTTATAGATGGTAAGTACAATTTTTTCAAGTTAAAAATAGAATCGTATCGATAACTGGTCTATTAGTTTTGGCTAAACCAGAAAAAAAATTCTACCCCAGCCGGGATTCGAACCCGGAACGCCACTACGCATACGCGTAGTGGATATTGAATAAATTCGTAGATTATTATAGCTAATAATTCAGAAATCGTGGAATGATTTTTAAAATTAGTTAACCCTCAATACTATTTGATAAGAGTAGTTCTAGTCATACCGGAAGATGGGAGGTCGTGGTCGACGTTAGGCACTTTATATTTCCTCCATCAGGAATCGAGTTCGCCTTTTATTCCTTTGGCGTGGTCCCTCGCTCTTTCCTTGACTTGCACATGTACCCCCTAGTCCTAAATGATTAATTACCGACCTCCATTGTACTACCACTGCAATGCTACCACTGGTATCGTGGCCTTAAGGCTAGCTCATTGCTAAAACGGATATTCCGTGTTCCATGCGGAATTTGATTCGTCGTGCCACCATTTGCCATTTTCAGATCTGCCAAGTCGCTTTAGTTGTTCATTTTACCTTTCCCAATTTTTCAAAATTCTTTTTTATAATCTATTCCTATTTTATTAACCATTGCAGGTCCATCATAAATATATCACACTGATTTTTTTAAATTTGTTACATGAATCTTTTAAATTATTTTGTTTTTATACAAAAATTTTATTTTCGAAGGTCAAGAACAAGAAAAATGTGACATTTATGTTTATGATGTAATATGATGTAATATGATTCAATATGGTATAATATGATTCAATATGATGTAATATGATCCAATATGGTGTAATATGATTCAATATGGTGTAATATGATTCAATATAATGTATTATGATGTAATATGGTGTAATATGATGTAATATAGTGTTCCATATTTCTTAATGCCTCATAAAAAGTAAATGGAAAACTCTGAAATTTACAAGGTATTTAAAAAATTTATTGCTTGAATCATCCTCTGAATTCCAAAGGGTTTAAAATTCAGCTACTAGATTCAAAGTGAAACTACTCTGTTGAGAATTCAATTTTTCAGTTGATTCATCATTCTAGAAAAAAATCTTCTTTTTTTTGTTGTTCAAAATTCAACAAATTGTCGATGACATTTTCAATTAAATTATCTATGAATATTTCTATAAAATATTTGGTTGAAATCTTCATGAAAATTATGATTGACGCTAAAATTGTCGAAGAAATTTATAATTGAATATTTGGTGATATATTTGATGAAACTTTCAATGAAATTATTACTAAAGATTATGATTGTCCCTTACATTTATCATTAAATTTTTGATTGAATTTTTGGTGAAACTATTCCATGAAATTTTTTAGGAAATTTAGATGGGATTTTCGATGGAATTCTGAATAAATTCCTTTATGACTTTATTGATGGAATTTTTAAAGAAATTTTTATTTAAATTATTGACGAAATATTTATTGAATTTTTGGTAAATTTTCTAATGAAATTGTTAATAAAGATTTTCATTTTTGATGCAATTTTTGATGAAATTTTTCATAAAATTATAAATGACATTTCGAATAATATTGTCGATAAACATAATGATTCTCGATTAAGGTTATGATTGTCAATAAGTTGTTGGCAAAACTTTCGATAAAATTATCAATGAAGATTCTAATTCTTGATATTCGACAAAATTATCGAATAAATTTTGGATGAAATTCTTAACAAAATTTTAGATGACGATGATTCTTAATGAAGTTTAGGATTCTTCATGAAATTTCTTATGAAAATATTGGTGCATATTATAATTGTCAATGAAATCGTCCATTCAATTTTTGATAACATTACTGATGAAAGTATTGCTGAAATTTTTGTAGAACTTCTTGATAAAGTTGTCGATGATGATGACGATAATGATTGCCCATAAAATTGTCGACGAGGAATATGATTTTCGGTAAAAATTATGATTTACGATTGAATTGCAAATAAAATTATTTATGAAAGTTTTTAGAAAATACTTGATAAAATTGTCCCTGTAGATGATCATTGTCTATAAAGATGATGATTGTCATGAAAGGTTATGGATTATCAATGAAATTGTCGATGAATTTTTTCAGAAAATTTTGACTTAAATTTTTGATGAGATTTTTGATGATATTGTCGATATAGATAGTGATTCTCAATTAATGTTATGATTGTCAACAAGTTTTTGAGAAAACTTAAGATAAAATTTTCAATGAAGATTCTTATTCTGGATATTCGACAAAATTGTCGATTAAGTTTTGGATGACATCTTAAACAAAATTTTAGATGACGATGATTCTTGCTGAAGATTAGGATTTTTGATGAAATTTCGGATGAAAATATTGGTGCATATTATAATTGTCAATGAAATTGTCCATTCAATTTTTGATAACATTGCTGATGAAAGTATTGCTGAAATTTTTTTAGAACTTCTTGATGAAGTTTTCGATGATGATAACGATGATTGTCCATCAATTGTCGATGAAGAATATGATTGTCATCGAAGGTTATGATTATCAATGAAATTGTGGATGAAATTTTTTAGAACATTTTGACTTACATTTTTGATGATATTGTTGATGATGATGATAATTGTCGACGGAGGTTATGATTGTCAATGAAGTTTTCAAAATTTTTTAGAACGAAATTTTCAATGAATAATATGATTTTTGATTGTCGACGAAATTGTCGACTAAATTCATTATCAAAATTTTTGAACAAATTTTAGAAAAACACGATTATTCTTGATGAAGATTATGATTGTCGATGCAATTTTTCATGAAAATGTTGATGCATATTATAATGGTGGTTAAAATGCTTAGTGAAATTATTGATGAGATTTCTTATGAAACTTTTTCTGAAATATTTTTATATTTCTTTGGCTTCAAAATTAGTATTTTTTAAATTAAAAATTAATTTTTTTAACTGAAGATTCAACTATTTTATTTTGAGTTGAACGTCAACCTTCTTCAGTAGAAAATTCAATTATTTGTTTGAAAATTTCTCTATTTTGTTGAAGTTTTGTCTTTTGTGGTAGAATATTTACCTTTTTGTTAATTAATTCCCTTTTCTGGTTAAAAATTCTACTGAAAATTTGAAAATTCCATTAAGAAATGAAGTATTAGGTTAAAAATTCATGTATTTTGTTGTAAATTATTATTTTTTGGTAGAAAATTAATCTTTTTGTGTGAAAACTCATTCCTTTGGTTGAAAATTAGAATTTCCTTCAAAAATAAGTTTTTTGCATAAAAAACTTGACCACATTTTTTGTCGAATTTTTTTTTATAGACATTTAATCTTTTTGGAAGAAAATTCATTTGTTCGGCTGAGAAATTACCTATTTCGTTTACAAGTTTTTTTTTCTTCAGAAACTTATTTCTTTGAATGAAAATTTAACTATTTTATTTTTTGGTGTAAATTTATCATCTTTATTTAAAAATTCATGTATTTTGTTACAAATTGATTTTTTTGTGTGAAAAATTTACCTTTCTGATTAAAAATTCAACTATTAGGTTCAGAATTGGATTAAAAATTGAAATATTTGTTTGAAAATTCATGTATTTTGTTCAAAAATATTCCTTTTTAATAGAAAATTAATATTTTTTTTTTTTCGAAAATTCATTTCTTTGGTTAAAAAAAAATATTTTCATTGAAAATGCCTTTTTAATAAAAAATTGTAAGAAAACTTTTCGTCGCAATTTTTTTTATGGCTTTTCATTGTTAAAATATTTTTTGTGTGGAATTTTATCTTTTTTAGTTGAAAATTCATGTAATATGCTAAAAGTTATTTTTTTATTATAGAAAATCAATTTTATTGGTTAAATTTTCATTTCTTTAGTTGAATATCAGTTTTTCTTTATTAAAAATGAATGTTTTCAACTCAAAATTTAACCTTTCCATTTTTCGTCAACACTTTTTTTTTTATAATAAATCTTAATCTCAATATTATTCTTAATATCGATCTTTTTCGTGGAAAATTCATTTTCTTAGTTACAAATTTAACTATGCTATTTTTTGTTGAATATTGTTCTTTTTTTAGTTAAAAATTGATCTATTTGGTTGAATTTTTTTAGTTAACAATTCATATTCTGGGTTGAAAATTCAGCTATTTGGTAAAAAAAAATTATTTTCTATTGCAGATGTATTATTTCAGTCATTGGTCAAATTAAAAAAATTTTGTGGAAAATTCTTTTTTTTTTTACTAAAAATGTAGCTATTCTAATTTTTCTCGACAATCGACCTTTTTCATTTGAAAATTCACTTATTTTGTTGAAAACCCTTATTTTTAGTCAAAAATTTAATTATTTTTGTAGAAAATGCATATTTTGGTGTTGTATAAATTTAACTTTTTTTGGGAAATTCGTATTTATGACTTGAAAACTCAACACTTTGGATGATATATTTTCTCTTTTTTGATTGAAAAATCTTTCTTGGTTGAAAATTGAACTCTTTTGTTGAAAATTCGTATTTCTTGGTTTAATTGAACAGTTTTGAATTGAAAATTAAAATGTTTTTTGCCGATATATGAACTATTGCACTTTTTATTGAAAATTTATTTTTAAAATATATTTTTGAGTATATTTTTGATAAAATTGTCGACGAAGATGATGATTGTTAATAACATTTTTTGGCAATTTTCTGATGAAATTAACGATCACATTGTTGATTAAATTATTTATTACATTTTTGGTAAAATTGTCGATGACATTTTCAATTAAATTATCTATGAATATTTCTATAAAATATTTGGTTGAAATTTTAATGAAAATTATGATTTTCGCTAAAATTGTTAAAGAAATTTATAACTTAATATTTGGTGATATATTTGATGAAACTTTTAATGAAATTATTACTAAAGATTATGATTGTTCCTTACATTTTTCATCAAATTTTTGATTGAATTTTTGGTGAAACTATTCCATGAAATTTTTGAGGAAATTTTCGATGGAATTTTCGATGAAATTCTGAATAAAATCCTTCATGATTTTATTGATGAAATTTTTAAAGAAATTTTTATAGAAATTGCCAATAAAAATTATGATTGTCAATGGGGATTATGATTCTCGATGAAACTTTGGAAGAAATTTTGGATGAATTTAATAAATTTATGAATGAAAATTTTACTTAAACAATTGACGAAATATTTATTGAATTTTTGGTAAATTTTCTAATAAAATTGTTAATAAAGATTTTCATTTTTGATGCAATTTTCGATAAAATATTTCATAAAATTATGAATGACATTGTCAATGACATTTCGAATAATATTGTCGATAAAAATAATGATTCTCAATCAAGGTTATGATTGTCAATAAGTTGCTGGGAAAACTTTCGATAAAATTATCAATGAAGATTCTGATTCTTGATATTCGACAAAATTATCGATTAAATTTTGGATGAAATTTTTAACAAAATTTTAGATGACGATGATTCTTAATGAAGTTTAGGATTCTTTATGAAATTTCTTATGAAAATATTGGTGCATATTATAATTGTCAATGAAATAGTCCATTCAATTTTTGATAACATTACTGGTGAAAGTATTGCTGAAATTTTTTTAGAACTTCTTGATAAAGTTGTCGATGATGATGACGATAATGATTGCCCATAAAATGGTCGATGAGGAATATGATTTTCGGTAAAAATTATGATTTACGATTGAATTGTAAATAAAATTATTCATGAAAGTTTTTAGAAAATTCTTGATAAAATTGTCCCTGTAGATGATTATTGTCTATAAAGATGATGATTGTGATGAAAGGTTATGGATTATCAATGAAATTGTCGATGAATTTTTTGAGAAAATTTTGACTTAAATTTTTGATGAGATTTGTGATGATATTGTCGATATAGATAGTGATTCTCGATTAATGTTATGATTGTAAACTAGTTTTTGAGAAAACATGAGATAAAATTGTCATTGAAGATTCTGATTCTGGATATTCGACAAAATTGTCGATTAAATTTTGGATGACATCTTAAACAAAATTTTAGATGACGATGATTCTTAATGAAGATTAGGATTTTTGATGAAATTTCGGATGAAAATATTGGTGCATATTATAATTGTCAATGAAATTGTGAATGAAATTTTGGAGAACATTTTGACTTACATTTTTGATGATATTGTTGATGATGATGATAATTGTCAACGGAGGTTATGATTGTCAATGAAGTTTTCAAAATTTTTTAGAACGAAATTGTCAATGAATATTATGATTATTGATTGTCGACAAAATTGTCGACTAAATTCATTATCAAAATTTTTGAACAAATGTTAGAAAAACACGATGATTGTTGATGAAGATTATGATTGTCGATGCAATTTTTCATGAAAATGTTTATGCATATTATAATGGTGGTTGAAATGCTTAGTGAAATTATTGATGAGATTTCTTGTGAAATTTTTTCTGAAATATTTTTAGACATTCTTGATGAAATTGTCGATAGTGATGATAATCATTGTCGATGAAATTGCCTATGAATATTATGATTTTCGATAAAAATTATGATTTTTGGATTGAATTTGTGATGAAATTATTGATGGAAGCTTTGAGGAAATTTTCGGTAAAATTGTCAATGATTATAGTGATTGTCTATGAAGATGATGATTGTCTGTGAAGGTTATGATTGTCAATTAAGTTTTTGCAAATTTTTTAAACGTAATTTTCAATGGAGATTATGATTATTGATTAGCGACAAACAATTCGATTAAATCTTTGATTACATTTTTGACCAAATTTTCGATAAAGATGATGATTTTTGATGAAGATTAGGATTGTCGATAGCATTTTTTATGAAAGTGTCGATGCATATTATGATTTTCGTTAAAATTAATAATAAAATGATTGAAATTATTAATGAAATGATTGATTTTTGAGAAAATTTTGAATGAAATGTTTGTTGAGATTATTGATGATATTGTTGGAATATTTTTTGAAACTGTTAATAAAATTGTCGATGGAAATTATGATGGTCGATGAAACTGCTCCTCCAATTTTTGATAACATTATTGATGAAATTATTGATGGAAGATTTTAGGAAATTCTTGGCAAAATTGTAGATGTGGATAATAATGATTGTCTATGAAGATGATGATTGTCTATGAAGTTTTTGAAATTTTTTAAAATGAAATTTTCAATGAAGATTATGTTTATTTTTTGTCGAAAAAATCTTTGAATAAATTTTTGACCAAATTTTCGATAAAGATAATGAGTGTTGATGAAGATTAGGATTGTTGATAAAGATTAGGTTTGTCGATGAGATTTTTGAGGATAATATTGATACATATTATGATTGTCGTAGAAATTGTTAATGAAATGACTGATATCTCGTATGAAATGTTTTATTAAATATTTCTTGAAACTGCCAATGAAATCGTATATGGAAATTATGATGTTCTATGGAATTGTCCATTAAATTTTTGCTTACATTATTGATGAAAGTATTGCTGAAGTTTGTTTAAAAATTCTTGATGAAATTGTCGATGATGATAATCATTGTCGATGAAGTTGCCAATGAATAATATGATTGTCAATAAAAATGATGATCTTTCATTTAATTTGTGATGAAATTCTTGATGAAAGCTTTTAGGAAATTTTTGGTAAAATTGTCAATGAAGATAATAATGATTTTCTATGAAGATGATGATTCTCGATAAAGGTTATGATTGTGAATGAAGTTTTTAAATTTTGAAAAATGAAATTGTCAATGAAGATTATAATTATTGGTTGTCTACAAAGTCGTCGTTCAAATTTGTTCTTAATTTTTTGACCGAATTTTCGATAAAGAGGATGATTGTTGATGAAGATTAGAATTATTGATGAAGATTAGAACTGTCAATGATATTTTTTTTGAAAATGTTGATGCATATTATGATTGTCGTTGAAATTATTAATGAAATGATTGATGATATTTCTTCTGAAATTTTCTATAAAATATCTGTTGAAACTGTTAATGAAATCATCTATGGAAATTATGATGGTTGATGAAATTGCCCATCCAATTTTTGATGACAACATCGCTCACAGCATCGCTAACAAATTTTAGGAGAAACTTGAGGGTGATAATCTATGAAGAGGATGATTGCCGATGACGGTTATGATTGTCAATGAAGTTTATGAAATTTTGTAAAATGAAATTGTCAATGAAGATTATGTTTATATTTACTGTCGAACAAATCGTCAATTAAATTTTTGACCAAATTTTAGATAAAAATTATGATTGTTGATGAAGATTATGATTGTCGTTGAAATTTTTAATGAAATTATTGATGAAGATTAGGATTGTCTATGACAATCCTAGTGATTCATCTAATGATATTGTCGATATAGATAATGATTCCCAATTAAGATTATGATTGTCAACCAGTTTTTGAGAAAACTTTAGATGAAATTGTCAATGAAGATTCTGATTCTGGATATTCGACAAAATTTTCGATTAAATTTTGGATGACATCTTTAACAAAATTTTAGATGACGATGATTCTTAATGAAGATTAGGATTTTTGATGAAATTTTTGATGAAAATATTGGTGCATAATATAATTGTCAATGAAGTTGTCCATTCAATTTTTGATAACATTATTGATGAAAGTATTGCTCAAATTGGTTTAGAAATTCTTGATGAAATTGTCGATGATGATGATAATCATTGCCAATGAAGTTGCCGATAAATAATATGATTGTCAACAAAAATTATGATTTGCTATTAAATTTCCTATGAAATTATTGATGAAAGATTTTAGGAAATTCTTGGTAAAATTGTCGATGTAGATAATAATGATTGTCTGTGAAGATGTTGATTGTCGATGATGGTTATGATTGTCAATGAAGTTTTTGAAATTTTTCGAAATGAAATTGTCGATGAAGATTATGTTTATTTGTTGTCTACAAAATCGTCGATCAAATTTTCCATTAAATTTTTGACGAAATTGTCCATTAAGATAATGATTATTGATGAAGATTAGGATTGTCTATGACAATCCTAATGATTCCCCTAATGATATTGTCGATATAGATAATGATTCCCAATTAAGGTTATGATTGTCAACCAGTTTTTGAGAAAACTTTAGATGAAATTGTCAATGAAGATTCTGATTCTGGATATTCGAAAAAATTCTCGATTAAATTTTGGATGACATCTTTAACAAAATTTTAGATGACGATGATTCTTAATGAAGATTAGGATTTTTGTTGAAATTTTTGATGAAAATATTGGTGCATATTATAATTGTCAATGAAATTGTCCATTCAATTTTTGATAACATGACTGATGAAAGTATTACTGAATTTTTTTAGAACTTCTTGATAAAGTTGTCGATGATGATGACGATAATGATTGCCCATAAAATTGTCGATGAGGAATATGATTGTCGATAAAAATTATGATCTTCTATTTAATTTCTGATGAAATTGTTGATGAAAGATTTGAGGAAATTCTTGGTAAAATTGTCGATGTAGATAATAATGATTGTCTATGAAGATGATGATTGTCAATGAAGTGTTTAAAATTTTTTAAATGAAATTTAAAATGAAGATTATGTTTAATCATTGTCGAAAAATTCTTCGATCAAATGTTTGACAAAATTTTCGATTAGGATGATGATTGTTTGTGAAGATTAGGATTGCTGATGAAGATAAGGTTTGTCGATAACATTTTTGATGATAATGTTGATGCATATTATGATTGTCGTAGAAATCATTATTGAAATTATTGATATCTCTTATGAAATTTTTAATGAAATATTTGTTGATGAAACTATTGATTAAATCTTTCAGGAAATTCTTGGTGAAATTGTCAACGTAGATTATAATGATTGTCCATGAAGATGACGATTGTCGATGAAGGTTATGACTGTCAATGAAGTTTTTCATTTAAAAAAAAAATGAAATTTCGAATGAAGATTATGATTATTGATTATCTACAAAATCGTCGATCAAATTTGTTATTAAATTTTTGACCAAATTTTCGATAAAGATGATGATTGTTGATGAAGATTTGGATTATTGATGAAGATTACAACTGTCAATGGTATTTTGGATGAAAATGTTGATGCGTATTATGATTTTCGTATGAATAATTAACTAAATGATTGATGATATTTCTTGTGGAATTGTTTATGAAATATTCGTTGAAATGGTTAATGAAATTGTCTATGGAAATTATGATAGTCTATGAAATTGTCCACTTAATTTTTGATAGCATTAAGGATGAAAGTATTGCTGAGATTTTTGATGATATTGTTGATGATGATAATGATTGTCGATGGAAGTTATGATTGTCAATAGAGTTTTCAAAAATTTTTGTAATGCAATTGTGAATGAATATTATGATTGCTGATTGTCTAAAAAATCGTCGATCAAATTTTGTATTACATTTTTGACCAAATTTTCGATAAAGATGATGATTGTTGAGGAAGATTCGGATTGCCGATGAAACTTTTGATGAAAATATTGATGCATATTATAATTGTCGTTGCAATTTTTAATGAAATTATTGTCCACTCAATCTTTGATGAAATTATACTTGACAGTAACGCTAACATTTTAAGAAAATTCTGGATGAAATTGTCGATGAAGATTTCAATTGTCAATAAAATTTTTGGCAAAATCATCGCTGAATATGATGATTCTCGATTAGAATGACAATATTCCATGAAATTGTCCCAGAAATTGTAGATGAAGATCATTATTTTTTATAAATTAGTGACGGATTCAAACAAAAATCCTTTGGGGATGGTGCACTAGAAATCAAAATTTGATTTATCGTACCATCCATTCGAAATGATACTGAACAATTGTCCTCGTTCCAAATGAGATTTTGGGGATTGTGGCCCCAAAGATGGGGATCGATGCCTCGTTAGCGATTCTGTTGCAATCATATTCGAGCAAATAATTCGTTAGGACCTCGTTCTGCGGGCTGTTCGTTAGTATAATTAAAATAAATTCAAATGACTTCCTTGTCCTTCGCCTTTGCTCTCTTTCCTCTCTCAGGGGTTTCTTCCCGCTTCTTCTACATCTCCCCTTTCTCCCCTGTTTCCCCTTCGTTGTCGCAGACTTCTTAAATCCGTTGATTAGTGCAAAAATCCGCTTACAAATTAAATAAAGCTTCCATAAAACAACGTAAGGCAGTCTCCAGTTGCCGAAGAAAGAAGATGCGGAGTAGAGTAGGCAGGGAAAGGAAAGTCTAGGGAAAAAGGGGACTTTAATATCTTAAGTAAACCTCGCCCGTGAAAAAAAAAACCTCCATCAAAAAGGATTTCGTAGGCGACAAGTACTAGAGGCAATAAGCAATTACTTTATATCGAATTCTTGCATTCTTCTCGAAAACAAGGAAAGATAGTACCACAATTCAAGACAAAATTTCACATATCTGGAAAAGCTCTAGAAAAAATTCCGAATGCTCTTTCGCGATAGAGTATTGTCCAGGAGTATGAGGACACTTAAACAAACTAGAGAATAAAAACAAACCACTCATTTCGAGCCTGATGTCTTCAAACAACAATTAAATAGATTGATTCATAAGAAAATTAAGGAAGAATATTAAATTCCGCTTCAAATGAACCCAACTAGAAGTATTTTGGATCAATAGAGACTGAGCTAGTGAGCTAGAAAGACCGGTCTAATTTCTGATTTTTGCCAATTCTCATGATTCAATTTCAACTCCTGACAAAATTCAGGAAAACAGTGGTAAAAAATTGATAGATATGCAAAATGAAGATCGAGATCTACTCTTCAAAATGAGCCCAAGAAATTGGAAAAATAATTACTGGTTCTTGATGTGTTGTTAAAAATGTAGACAAAAATTGTCGCAGTCCCGCTCGACCGAGCTATTCCCGGCTTGCGCACGGTTCGACATTTTTGACGATAATCAGAGAACCACTTGAAATTTTGTTAATTTCTTGGGGTCATAAAAAAGGATATTAAATCCTGCCTCAAATGAACCCAATTTAAAGTATTTTTGATACGTTGGGACCAAGTGAGTGACTTAGCAAGACGGGTCCAAATTCTGATTTTTGCCTATTTTTTCATTCAAATTCAACTGCTGTCCAAATCAAGGAAAACAGTGGTAAGCAATTTGTCGCTGTGCGAAATGAAGATCGAGATCTCCTCTTTAAAATGAGCCCAAGAAATTGTAAAAATGTTCACTGGTTCTTGAATTATCATTAAAAACGTAGAGGTATCAGCAAGACAAAAATCGTCGCAGTCCCACTCAACCGAGCGATTACCGTCTTGCGGACTGATGTCTTTCTTATATAAGCAGAAATTTTTAAGAATTATTGCAAAAAAATTTTAATGTATGGTTTTCCGGAAAATCTTTTTTTTTTCTTTTCAAAATTCAAAAAAATAGTTGAAGAAATTTTTCTGCAAAACCCTGCCTTTTTTATTTTTAACTCTATCCTTTATCCTTTTTTTAGACCACAATAATTGTACAAGTTGGGTACTTCAAGTTCTCTAATTTTCAAAAACGTTAGGTTATGTTAGCGTTTTACACATAATGTGGGTATTTTTAATAAAAATTATTCGATTTCGATTATTAAACTTTTTCACCAACTTACATTTTATTAGCGTTTTTTGTTCTCGAAAATTGACGCTTTTTAACAAAAATCATTGGTTTTTAAAGGTTCATAATTTCTGAACAATTCTAGGTTAGGTTACGCCAAAAATTTATATTTAAAAAAAATTTGGATCATTGAAGTGTTTTTCGTTGAAAATTATCATTTTTAATAACAAAATTAGATTTTAAAGAATATTCACATATTGTAATAATTTTAGGTTATGTTAGCGTTTTACACCGAAAATTGGTATTCAAAAACAAAGATCACTATAATTTAAACAAGTTTGCATTTTCTCAAGAATTTCAGGTTATATTAACGTTTTTCACAGAAAATCAAAGGTTTATAACGAAAATTCATTATATTTCGAATGTTTATAAGTTTTGAAAAATGTAATGTTTCATTAGTGTTTTACGCTACTTTTCGACTTTTCAGTATTTTCGTCCTAAATTGATGTTTTTATTAAAAGAAAAATTATATTCCACAGAAGTTTCACAACTTTTATTCGTTTTAAATGATAGCGTTTTACTCACAAAACATGTATATAAAAACATAAATCACAGAAAATCATTTTTTTCTAAATAAAAATAATTATATTTTAAAGTTTCAGAATATTCAATCAATTTTTGGTTACGTTAGCGTTTTGCACGAAAAATTTGTATCTTTAAACGAAAATGATTACAATTTGAATAGGACTTACATTAGTTTTTGTAAATTTTGGCACAAGAAAATTTTTTTTGTTGTTGAAACAATAAGTATTATATTTTTAAAATGCATAAGTTATTATCAATTTTGTAGAATTGTGAGTATTTTTTACAGAAAATTTCTATTTCTAATTTAAAAAAATTTATTTTCCTACAAGATTTATTCGACAAGATTTATAATATTTGAATCAATTTAGATTATGTCAACGCTATTGACAGGAAATCGCTTATTTTAAACGAAAATCATGACATTTTAAAGGTTTTGCAATTATCAACGATTTTAGGTTATGTTTGCGTTTTTCACGAAATTGGTATTTTTAAACAAAATTTACTATAATTTTGACAGGATTCAGAAACTATCAACAATTTTGGATTATGTTAGTGTTTTTCATGATAAATTTTGTTTTTTTCAAATTTAAAAATAACTATATTTCAAGAAGAGTCACGTATTTCAATTTTAGGTTAAGTTGGCGTTTCAAACCAAAGTTAGGTATTTTATAACAAAAATCATTATCATTTGTTCAAGATTTCAAATCTTCAACAATTTTGGATTATTTTAGTCTTTCACGTTTAAAATTGTATTTTCGATTGAAAAAAAATAGATTTAGAAAAAGATTGACATATTTTAAAAATTTTAGGTTACGTTAGCGTTTTACACCAAAAATTGATATTTGAGAACCAAAATCAATGTAATTTGGACAAGATTTAGAATATGTTATTAATTTTTAACTATGTTAGTGTTCTTGGTTGAAAATATATATTTTTAATAACAAAAAATTTAATTTCAATGGAAATTCAAAAACTTGAACAATTTCAGGTTATGTTAGCGTTTAAAACAAATATTTGTGTTTTAAAACAAAAATCAGCATGGTTCGAACATGATTTGCAATTTTTGAACAATTTCAGTTTATTTATAGAAAATCGGTTATTTTAAACAAAAATCATTACATTTCAAAGGATTATATTTTCAAACAATTTTAGGTTATGGTAGCGTTTTTCACCAAAAATAAGTATTTTCAAACCAAAATTATTATCCTTTTAACAACATTTTCAATATTTAACAGTTTTGGATTATTCTAGCGTTTTACGTTGGAAATTGGTGTTTTTCATTTTTTTACATTACACTTTAAAGAAAATTCACATATTTCTACAATTTTAGTTTATATTAGCGTTTCCGACGCAAATGGTATTTTTAGACAAATATCATTATAATTTAAACAATATTGTAAACTTTTAAGAATTTTGAATTAAATTACTGTTTTTTGCTGTACCGTGGTATTTTTAATTTAAAAATTAAATTTAAAAGAAGATTTACAACTTTTAACAATTTCAGGTTATGTTAAGATTGTGCATCGAAAATCGGTTATAGAAAAAGATTAGATTTAAAGGAATACTTGCAATCATAAGCATAATTATAACATTATAACATTACAATCATAAACATTTGATCAATTTTTGGTTACGTTAGCGTTTTACACGAAATTTTTGTATTTTGAAACCAAAGTGATTGCAATTTGAATTGCATTTACATTTTTTTTAATTTGAGTTTTCGTTAGTATTTTTCTTCATAAGTTGGTACCTGAATAAAAAAAATTTGTTTAAAAAAAGATTTACATATTTCAACAATTTTAATAATTAATAATAATTGACATTTTGACACAAGTATCATTATAATTTAAACAATATTTGAAATTTTTAAGAATTTTGAATTAGATTACTGTTTTTCGCTGTAACATGGTATTTCTAATCTAAAAAATTAAATTTGAAAGAAGATTTACACCGCTCGACAATTTTAGGTTATGTTAACATTGTGCATCGAAAATTGGTTATAGAAAAAGATTAGATTTGAAGGAATACTTGGAATCATAAAGATAATTATAACATTATAATATTACAATCATAAATACTTTATCAATTTTTGGTTACGTTAGCGTTTTACACAAAAATGTTGTATTTTAAAACCAAAATGATAACAATTTGAATAGGATTTAATTTTTTTTATTTTAGTTTGCGTTAGTGTTTTTCTTCGGAAATTGGTACTTGAATACACAAATTTTATTTCAAAGAAGATTTACATATTTCTATATATATATATATATATATATAATATTTATAATATATTTAGTTAAAAATTCATCTACCCTATTGAAAATGCAATATATTTACTTGAAAAGTTAGGAATTCGAAGCAATTTAAATTGAATTTAATATAGTACCCAAATTAATCTTACCGAAATATGCACTGAATTTAAATATAAGAAAATAAAATCAAGATTTGTTTGAATTATTATTCAAATTCATGAAATTTAGAGGCAGACTCCAGAAATGATTAATTATGTTTCAAGTATTATTTAATTATGTAATAATTTTATAATAAATACATTTTTTACGGGATCTTACTCGATTTTTGTGGGATTACTAGGAATTTCCCAAGTTTGAATGGATTTGATCAATTTCAAGGGATTTCACAGGGCATTTTAGAAAGTTCCAAGAAATTTAATAAGATTAAACCAATTTAATCAGTTTCAAAGAATTTCGTAGGATTTCAGAAAATTTCCATGAATTTTAAAAAAGTGTCCGGGATATCAATAATTTCAATGATTTCAAGGGATTTTAAATGATTAAGGAGTTGTTAGGAATCTTAGAAGATATCAAAAGATTTCAAGGGATCTTAAATGATTTCCACGGATTCAAAAGCTACCTCGATCTAATATTTACTAAAGTGCATAACTCTATTTTCCCACTATTTTTCAAAATTTATACAACTATGGACACTATTTTTAATTTCTCAAAAGTAGTCCGAGGCCTGTGATTTTATATTCTATTTTTGTACGTTCCCAAGATAAAGGAGATAAAGCCTGCATGTGGTATAGAAAAATGTATAAGATATCGCGAGCATATTTTTCTTTTTTTGATTCGTGGTCCCCTCATCTTACATCCGGTGTTCCGGGGTCAATAAGCGCCAGTTTGTCGGTTAGATTTTAGAATGAAGAGCACAGAGAGGAGGGAAAGGGGAGAGAATCAAGGAGGAGGTGGAGGAGGAAGAGCAAAGATGTGGTAGAAATGAAAAGACAAAAAAGAACAAGAGAGAATCATCTCTCTATAGAGGAGAGTTGGATGTATCATAGGCATCGTGGAGATATTACATTGCCAAGGCGCCATTAATCTCCAAACGAGCGGATATTATTTTAATTCTCGAGTCTCGAGCGAGTCTCTTCCGAGAATTGCAGTCCTTTGTGTCCTGGACCGACTCCCAGAAAATAAAAGTGACCGAGTGATTTAATCTATCGCGAAAAAAGATCCTCCTCGCTCTTCTGTCTTTCCATACTGGTCCACACGGAAAGACCATTTCATATTAATGTTTCATACAATTGGTGGGGTTATAGTTGAAAGACTGTAAAGAAGAGAAATATAAGAAATGAATTCAGTCTTTATACATTTAATTAACAAATCCGTGGGAAAAAAAAGGTTCACACAAATAACTGCAGAATGAATCATGTAGATGCAGTACCCGTTGTCAGGCAGAATGTTGCTGATGGTTGCATTAGAAGTGCTCAGTTTTCTCGGCTCATCCGTTGTCATGCAACTCGCTGAACTTTGTACTTACACGAGACTCAGATAAAGGGTTTGTTATCTATTTACACTCGACAGAGAGGAATTTCATTGAGGAACATACTCGGAATGCGACGATAGTAAAAGTATCAAATTCAAAGCGAGGTTCAGGAGACAATCGTTTTCATTGTAAACGGTTTCGAGTACATTTGCATAAAAGGCTCTTTCGGGTCTGCGTCACGCCGGATCACAATATGAAAAGCAATAAAAAAGAAGAGACCTTGGTATTTCTCATACCTCATACTAGCTACAGTGCTAGACAACTAGACACTAGACTAGACCCCTCTCCTAAAATATAATACTGTCCAATTTTCTGCTAAATTTTCCAAATTTGGCTTCCAATTTGTTTTTGACATTTGAATTGAACCCCTTTCAAGTTAGGACCTATCTTAACGTGCGTGGGTCCGATCGTTTTGTTCGGTAAACTAACACTAACCTACCCGCCTAAGTAATCCATTGTGTTCGTCGTTCTTTCTTTGTCTGAGAGAGAAAAATGAGAGGGTGATTCCAAAACGAAGGGAAACGAGAGGATCGAATCGGATGGAAGAAAGAGAGGGATAGAAGTATGCCACAAGGCCAACCATACGATTCTTACTTTACTCTTTGCCAAGCCGAAAGCCTTATGGGTCGAGATGCCGAATTATACCCTTACTGACGACCGACAAACTGCTCCAATTTTATTCAGTCGAATCCTCTTCATCCTCTTGAATCGCGATAATGAGAATTCGTTATCGATTCCTAAGATTCAAGTAGCGAAGAATCAGAAGGCAAAAGTTGAGGATATCCTTAAATCAACCTTATCAGATATGTACTAATTTAGTATGCAATGCGTCCCTTTATTAAAACTAGGATTTTATTCTCAAGGAATCTCACGTGATGAAAATTCGAGCAACGCATTCAATGGTTATGAAAGTAGTAATTGGTGATTGATTTAGGGTCGTGGAACGGTGATATTAAATTGGAGTGCTTCGGTGCGACCAAACATTAATTTATGAGCCTAGTCGTGCCATAACCGCCGTTTTCGAAGCATCGGCATTCAGAACGACTCGGAATGTGCAACAGGAACCTGTTCTCATTCCCGTTCCCGACCCATTCCTGCAACCTAAATATTTCATTATTTCCCCAGTGTGGAGCTGGTGCGTTCTCCATTGAGAAGAAGGGCAGAAAAGAGGACCCAAATTGATGGTCACGGTATCATGAAAAGAGGTGATGAAGCTGATTTTGGGTTATGCTTGAGAAAAAATTAATAAGGGATACTTTCCTTGTCCCACGGTCCGCTTCCTTAAAAAATTTACTTTTCTAACATGATGCAAATCTTAAATCACAGGTACTTTTTCTACTAAGATATAAAGTAAGGTTACAGATGGTTGTTGTTCCAATAGCAGAATGTTTGACAATACCAAAAAATCTGTTAGATTGATGATTAGCCATTAAGGCAAATTCCACAAAATAGCTGAAAACATATTAAAATAGAAAAATCTTATTTCCTAATTTGGAAGAATATCGCAAGATTAAGAACAAATCTTAAAGAAATATTTTCATCAGAGACCAGCTGTCTTCCATAGCTGAGTCATTCTACTGAATGATCCTTCCTTTAGATTTTAGAATCATAAATACCCACAGCATCATCAGTATAAACACTTGAGCATATAACTCGGAATTGACGTTTGTGAATTGAGACGAATTTAACAAAACAACTGCAGTAAGTCTAAATTGAATTCATTATCTTCGCTGCTGAAATAGCCTTTCTTTAGAAATAATCAGTAGGCGATCCTGTGGATCAATGCCTAACATAAGTTGGGTCGATAACTATCAATGAAGACAAGTTCGACAAGAGAGCTTAATGAAATCTGAATGTAATCTTACACTGTAACAATTTGCAACAAACCAAAAACATCGTATCGACTAATAATTGAACATCAAGATAAATTCCGCACAACAGCTAAAGTCTCCCTGAACCAAAATTTCTTATCCTCGAAGAATCCTCTCATTTCTCGGACCATCCTAACCTATTATTTTATCTCCCAACAATCTAGTTCCTAGGAGCTTAGATGCAACAAATCCTGAACGAGCATCTCCGAATTTAGTACATAGGTCGTACACGAAAGGGTTCGAGGCACAGCTTCTAAGGCACACGTACTTTATGTTCACCTACCTGGTTAGCATAGTTTTCGTAAGGGGAGCGGGAGAGACCTTGAGCCCTACTTGCTCTGCCGGGTGCCGGCTAGTACTGACCCACTATAAAGGCACTTGCCATCCTCCTCGTTCTCCAGGACAATCCGCTATTACCCTCTCCCTCGGGAGAGGAGATCCTGCTAACCTACTCTCTTACCCGCATCCACCGGCTCCCTAAAACTCGCTTCGTTTAGTTTAGCCCCGACTACACTTGGTTCCAACCACTTCCCTCTCTTTCTCTCCCTCTCTATTTTATCCACCCCTCTCTGTCGCTCTATCGCCCAGTGGCGTAATCAGAACGACAGGAACACGAATTATAGATCAGGATTCCAGAGATTCCCTAAAAACCGACACAACTCGTCCTGGCACGTTTCCGGTTGATTTTTTTTCTGTTTCCGACCTCAAGTGGGTTGCGGATTTAAGAAGAAATGGTCATATGATTAAGATGATATATGAATACGATATTGCATTTTAATTTACAGAAAGGGATGTAGTTCGGAACTATTGACCCAGAAGAATCATCAGTATTGATTCTTTTGATACAATATTCAGCTACAACTATAAATTAACATCTAAAACAAACAAAAAAATTGCTTAAACTTGAAATCAAGAATCAAGATGAATTCCACATGACAGGTAAAGTCTTTTTGAATCAAAATTTCTCATCCTCCTTGTTGATTTTTGGGCTTAAATTATTCACGAAAGAAAGGAATGCGGAAACATTCAGAGAAATACAAATATGTCCATCAGAAGCCTCTATCTATATCTTTATCACGAATTCCATTACTTCGTCAGAGTCTCTAATCAATTTTTTTATCTTGTTCTATCAAAGTGTCTTTTTTTGATACGCTACTGCTTTTTTCCCTCCTACTACACCCTTATGTCTTCTAAGTATGTGTCCGTTAGATTCTGGTGCAAGTCCCTGCAAGAGTATTGTGCTTTTGTGTACATGAGTATTACCCCACACACACTTTTTGGCGAGAAACATGTGTGCTCTTCACGTGTTTAGAACACGTGTACGAATAGGATGTTTTGAATGTTTAGGTGCATGCACGCATAGTGCGTGAATCTTACTACCGCTTAGAGATGTCCGTATTGGAGAGGGAACACCACCTAGCATAGCAACTGCTGTTTCTGCATTTCTTAGCATCGCTTGGCCCATACGTCGCCGGTATATTTTAGGCATATAACGGGTGTGCACATTTTAAAAAAGAACATTTCTTTTGCATTCAAAGGAAACAAAAAACAGTCTTTTTTATACAGTGAAAAAATAGTTGTTAAATAGAAAATGAGTATAGGGTAAATTGCGCTGAGGATCAATTGCCAACCCAGTGCCATTTGATTTCTTCAAACATGGCAATATTTTTCTAACATTTTTAACATAGCTTCTAATTCCCCAGGGCTCGTAGACTACATCACATCCCCTTTTCCTCCTCGTAGCTTTTGTCCAAACGGCCAAACCTGACCACCATGGATGAAAAGGCGATGAATATTTGTACAATAACCGGCAAGAAATCTTGTATGTTTATTATAAGGATTCGGGAGTAGACCAGTATCGCGATCCTGAAAGTTAGATGTATTCATAACTGATTGTTGAGCGTCATTTACATTAATACTCCTAATACCATGTTTCTCAAAACTCGTCTTGTATCTCAGTGTAGTTCTTTCTTTGAAATTTGTTTGTTGATTAATCTTGCGGCATTGTTGTCGACCCCATGTTTAATAAACTACGGCATTATATTCTTTAAAATGAAAATTCTTTTAAATTATCCTTAATGCCTTCTTATAAAAACTCGTTAAGAATACTTTTTGTGGATTATTTTAATTACCCGTGGCGAAGAAACTTGTCTAGTTATGAAATTTTTACGAGCTAAAGTTTCTGAGGGAACTTTTTTCCCCGTGAAACTTCAACCCTCAATGTAAGGGTAACCCCAAATGGCATTAATCTTTTTTGGTGAGACGTTACA